>ML210353.1:24409-39249 GCA_004369085.1 Coprinopsis marcescibilis
TGCGAGATCGAATGCAGCGGGTACGTCGTATTGGACGTCTTGCTGGGTCACGAGCTGTCCGCTCCTGTGCTGCTTGTATGTTGGAAGGCCGTCGAAGTCATGGCGCGATGTGTCGCGTTGGTTTCTGATCCGTGGAAGATCGGCCACGGTTACGGGAGGGGGAAGTCTTGATTGTGACCTGGCCCGTTCTAGGGATGTTAGTGATAAGGATAGCTGGCGGTTTGGGCTGATGTTAAAGACTCACTGTTGGCCCGTCTCCAAAGGTATAATAACCCTGCCAGAAGACAGACGCCACCTCCAGTACCAAGCGTGGCACCGATAATAGAGTTGGCTATACTGGAGCCTTGGTCTTCCGCCAGTGGTGCATTACCATTTGACATGTCGATAAGGGGAAGAGCGGGATGATAAGATATCAGAGCCTATGTTGCGAGGCTTGTTTTAATAATGGTTTTACCTGGAAGCTGTCCGCGAAGCACAAGTTTTGACACCTCTTGGGAACACAGAATCACCTTCAGCACATGCACATGGATGACGGGAATTTCTATGGCCGAGGCTCAAGCTGTAAATATAAACGAAGACATTTCAGGCTCCGAGGTTTCCCAAAGAACCTGAAGCGCCCCTGTCAGGATATGTAACATCTGTTCTCGGGCGCTTCGGCATAGTGTTGATTATCTGATTGTGCCTCTGTGACTCAGGCTGCAAAGAGTATGGGCGCTACAGTGGCAGCCTAAAACCTTGTTCTTAATCGGCTATTGTCGGCATTCAATCTTCTAACTCAAACCTAACGGTCAACGTAGCCAGTACTCCTTGAATGAGAGTACAGTTGTCTGGCCGTCCTTTGGAACCTGGATGCTAAATTCGATAGCAGTACAGTTTTTACAGCAGTTAAATTGTTGCCGAACACAAGGACATGCACTGTGCAGGCATTTAAGTCGCGTTTAACATCACGCGAAATTGACAGCACTTTCACACCTATGGTGACCATTGTATGCACTTGGTGTATCTTGCAATTGCTTAGTTTTCAACAGCGCGAGGAACTATTAGTGTAACGGAAAGGCTGTCATGTCTAGATCATGACAGACGATTTCACCACTCAGACTCTCCAAGTACAACTAGGTATTACTACTGTTAGCTATTGTAGGACCCGAATTTTTACGATTGGCGCGCAAAGATTACTTGAGCTCGGAGATGGCGGCTTGAAGGGATTGCACCGTGGCCACTTGGGAGAATTGGGTGTGCAGCCTTCGGGTGGTGCAGCAGCGATCTTGGACCCCAGGACCGTACGATTACGTCTAGGGTCACAACGTTCCCCCATTTCGACGTCAGCGTTTGGCACGCTATCGTGAGGTGGAGCAGCGAAGATGCTGGGGTGCTCGTTCTGGGCGTTAATCACTACACTGTATGCAGGAGGTCGTGTCAGTTCCGCGGGATTGTACATGTTTTCCGGAGGAGGAGAGAGAGAGGGCAACCCAGCGGCTGGCGCGTAGCCTGGGGGTACCTGACATACTTTATCCAGCGGGAACACAAAGGTGGCGAGAGACAGACCTAGGCTTTGCTGTCTTGCAAGGAGGAGGGTCGACTAAATGGGCGAGTATCGTCACACAAGAGTGACAGAGCGAGTGTATATAAAATTGAAAAGCGCTTGCCGCTCCGTATAAACGAAGGAGTTATTTCATCCGTCTAAGGATTGTCATCGGCACGATAAGCGACGCATCGTGCCCTGAATTGCCGTCAGAGGGCCTAGAAAAGTTCAGAAAGGCGGACTGCTGGTCCGCTAACATGCCAACACCCCGGCTCGTCTGCCAGAGGGCGTCCAGATTTTTCGATATGATATTGATATTTGGAATCCGTAGGAACGAGGAGCAGATCTCGTCCGCCTTTGCTCCAGCTGTTATCCCACCCGTGACTTTGCAAGTCGGATGGTTTGGACAAAGGAGGTGCACGGACCACCGCACCCAAGCTTGAAGGCTGAAGCCGACGGCGCGCGGCTACAGTTCTTCCCACGCCTCTTTCCCTTCTCTGGCCACATTGGCACACATGAATGGGGACAACTTCGAGACCCCGCTGTCCAAGCCTCGCTTCGACCCTTCGCGGTCCACAGCAGCAAAAAGAGATTCCGTAACTGCAGAACTAGAACGAGGTTAGCAAGCCCCATCCGTCCCGGAAATAGCTATCAAGCTAACAGTGCTCAGACCCCCAGCTTTCAACTTCCAAACGACAACAGCGCAATCAAGTGTTCAATTCGTCGATATCCCACGCGCATCTCGAACGACAGCTGCTCGCTGCGCAAACGGCCAATAATGAATTAGAAACGAAGCTTCGTGAAAGGGAGCTGCAGATCGAGAGGCTCGAGAGGGACCGAACCTTCTTTTGTGATCGCGAAAAGGAAGAGCGCGAGGAGAAGGAGAGAGAAAGGGATGCCCACGACAGAGCTCGGGGGTACGCATGCCTTTCTTGTGCAAAACCCTTTTTTCTCTGACCACGCATCACGGCAGCTGAAATCAGAAAGCGACATCCGCCAGCTCCGAACGCAGCTCACCTCCCTGCGCGAGGAATTCGCCGACCTCCAGGACGTCCACGGCGAGCTCAGCCGGTCCACCACCCAGACCATCTCTTCGCAGAAGAGCCAGATCACGACGCTCAACCACCAAGTCCACCTCCTCACCTCGGAACTTGCGCAAGCCCAGCAGACAATCGACGATAAAACTGCGAGCTTGGGCGCACTGCAGGAACGCTGTGACGAGCTGCTCTCGCACCAACCGGCCGCTGCCTCTGATGACTCGGATATGGCCGTCGTCCGCGACGAGCTGCACCGTCAAGCCAGCTACCTCCGCACCCTCGAATCCACCAACAACAAGCTCACCAACGAACTTTGAGCAGCTCCAGAATGAGCTGGAGGATCTACGGAACCAGGTGCAGGACAAGGATGCCAAAGCGGCGGCGGAGGAGACTGTGTCGCATGAGGAGTTGGACAAGCTTAAATCAGATAATGCTGAGCTGCAGCAAGGTACGCTGGCTGTTTACCACCCGACGTCTCCTAAGCACAGACTTGCACAATTGTCGACGCAGTCGGAATGGGCCACCCACGGGGTGGATTTTAAATGCTGGTGAAGCCTTTGAGGACCTTCTGGTATCAGGTAGGCCCATTATTATTTGTTTTACCCGCAAGAAACTGTCAACCGATGTCTTTGACTTTCCGAAAGCATACAGAACACATACTCAAGCTTCAATCGAGTCTAGGGCATCAACTGTTCAGCCGGCAACTACGATCACTAAGTGCTAAGCCAAGCGAGAGGAGCGAGGCTTGTTGCCTGGGAGGCTAAAACGTATCAAGTGGCGACGAGCGCCAAGGTAAACCATCCCACTGATTGTTGAAGCAGAAAACTGACTCAATTCAGGTGGAGGACGGCGTATACTCAGCGGGTAAGCATCCTAATGTCTCGCTCATCCCCCGCTAACTGGCGCTGAAAGTCAGACCGTGTGCTAACGCTATTTACTCGACATTTCATTTACATGCAATCCCTCCAATTACATGAAATTTATGAATGAACAATCTTTCACGCCCGTCATCTAGTGTCACCAATCGAGGACGAAGCGACACCCGACGCAGGGGGCAACATACAGCTCCTCTCCTCGCCATGCTATTCGCATAGCTGGAGGATAAGATGCCCCCTCATGCCTGCGCCGAACTTCATACGCCCGGGTGTCGCAGCCTGGGTTATGAACAAGATCATTGATATTAATGTACCGCTGCTAAGGTTATGTCTATGCCTTGCAGCAGGTTCTTCCCTGGACTTCTGAACGGCGCAAGTCTGGTGGGCAGTTGCGAAGATGTAGGTCTCAGAGGGAACAAAGTGGGGAGGATGTTAGACTCGGAGAAGGGATGATCGGGAATGCACCACGGGCGGTGGGGAGGAGGTGGCTGAGATACATGTTGTCTGGGTACCTGACAGCCTTATTACCATCTGCAAATGTTGAGTGCCACTTTAGAATTTGACTGAGTCATGCATGAACGTATGGCGTTAAACTGCATGATGATTGATGACTACTGAGTTCTTGGTCGGGTATATAAGCAAGTACAAAGAAAGCTTCGATGTTATTTCCACCGGGGAATCGAATCATTGTGAATATAGTTCTTGAAAGTATCTGTAGAAGGCTCTTGCGCGCCATGCGAACGGAGCAACTCTGCAATATCGTGATTGGCATGTTTCAATGCGCAGGCCAACGCTGTTACCCCGTCTTGACGCGCATAATCGATGTCAATTTCCGTGTGTTGGAGGAGCGTTTCGACAGTGGATTTTTGGGCGTACCTTGATGCCTGCATCAAGGCAGTCGCTCCTGCTTTGTTTACAAAGTTGACGTCAATGCCATTTACGCCAAGTAATGTTTCCACGACTTCCTCATTTCCTCCTACTGCTCTAACCAGTGCCTCCCCACATTCGCTAATGAGGTTCACTTCTTCACTGGAGTCATCCTGGCTCAGGTTCTCGATGTTTGTCCTCCGGAACCAAAGAAGGACTTCGACAACTTCGACATAGCCCCAGCACGAGGCCAAGATCAGAGCCGTTCTACCCTGGCCATCTCTAGCACTTGCGTGGTTCGTATCAACAACTGCAAGCAGCATCTCTACAATTTCCAGGTGCCCATTCTCCGCTGCATGTATCAGAGGCGTCCATCCATCGCTATCGCCACGAGTCACATCGATTCCTTCAACGTTGAGAAGAACCCGAACCGTCTCAACATGGCCGAAATGTACTGCAAGTGCAAGAGGTGTGCTTAATGTCGACGAGGCGGCGTTGACATCAAAGTCTGGGGGGGAGGGGGATGGTAATCGGGATTCATCGAAAGCCTGGAGGCTGGGCTGGAACCATTCTTCGAGTAGTGTGTGGAAGTTGAAGGCGGCGGCTATGTGTACCGAGGACCCTAGACAAACAGATATTTTATGTTTGTCACGTATCGGAAACCTGGAGCACCGCAGTATCAATTCCCGGGTTTGAGCTGGAACTGCAATGGACAAGTGCGAATATTCTGCCCATTGACGGAACGAGTGAGGCAGAAAAAAGGGATTTTTTTTGATGATGTCAAGGTAGTTGTCTTCGTCTTCCACTTCTTGTAGATTGAAATGCGACAGACGTGCGGCGCAGGTAGAAGCCATCATCGCATGAGGGTCAGGGTCCTCTCTTTTCAAGTAGGGCTCGAGGAAGTCCTTGGCTGTGTAGTCTACAAAAAACGGTTAGTTTGCGTTGAATTCAAAAAATGTCAAAGCACACTCACGAACGAGCCGCACCAGTTTGCTTTTACGTTCAAAGGTGATCAGGCCACAGCACAGGGAGAGAAGGGTCGGACCATCGATGAGAAGGTCAGAGTCGAACTCGAAAGTTTCGGGATCTACCGCGATGGCGTATCGTAGGTCATCCATTTTCAGGGACTCCCGGGCATGCACCAGCCATGTAAGAGCGCTTTTGGCTGTGGTAGCCTGTTCGTGCCCCTCGATCCGTAACATGGTCGCCTGGTACATGGCTTCCACGCCGTTTGGCAGCGTCTCCACCGCTTTACGCAGACCATGGATATTGACGCACACTGAAAGCATGTCCAGCTGAAGAGAGGCAGCAAGGAACCTATTGAAATTAGAGGCCTTTCAGAAACAGCGACCAGATTATTGATGCATAACGTACATGCCAGAAGATTTTTCAATAATTGTTTTCACAACCCATTTCTTGAATTCATCTTGTGCGAGGAGCCCTTCAAGTGATGGCATCTGGCGAACCTTCTCTTCGATAAGATGCTCAATGTCCGAATCCTGGACGAGGATGTTGAAACGGTCTGCCATCAGAAATTTGCCTTCGAGGAGATGCAGTGGGCGCGAGGTTACGAGGAGGTTAACCGGCAGTTGGGAAAGGGTGTCGAGAAGCTCGAATTGGGTGATTGATTTGGCTTCGTCCAGGCCATCCAACGAGCAAAATTTCTCATCAAACAGATTTGAGGTGAATACAGCCTGGAGGACACCGATCAAATCTTGCTTCGATGGGCGAGTTTTTCGGAGAGAATGGTAGTCGTGCAGGGGTTGGATATATGCAATGGTCTGTGGATGATCTTCAAGAATCTGGCGGAGAAGGCCCGCAAGGATCTCTTCGACGGTGAGAGGGTCGGTGTAGCGGGAAAAGGCAAAGGCGACACAGATTCGCTTATTGGTTTTTGCGAGTGTCATCAGGTATTCGATGATTATTGACCTGCGCACAACTTTCGACACCTCAAGGATGAATCGAAACATGAACATGACTTACGCTAGGATTGTTTTTCCAGCGCCGGCTGTGCAAGTGTGGTCGGTTAGTCATGTTATTCTTAAACTGGAGATATTGAAAGGTACGTACGTATACCAGTCCCCCATAGGATCCTCCGAGGTCCCTTCCTCCACTTGCAAAATTTTGGCTCTGAGAGAACCCACCGTCCCGTCTTTCCTACCCTCTTGCGAAGATGGTCGGCCAGGAAATTGCGGAAGTTGATCTTACTGAGGGCTTCCGCAACCACTGCGATGTCTTTGAAATCATCATCAGGCACGTGCACATTTGAAAGTACAAGCAAGCCTTACCTCGTGTTGAGACATTAGGGACTACGATTGTATGAGCGTTGATGAAGGTTGTTGTTCCGCTGAACTCGAGGTTGTTGGCTCCTTGGAATGAATGTGTCGAGGGCCCGGAGTTTGGATGCACAGCCTCAAAAACGCCTACATACGAACATGTGAGACACCACCGATGAACCTGACAAGAAACGGGCGTACCACTATTCGAGGAAGCTCCAGGTTGGTACACTGAATTCACATTGACGGCCTGATCGAAGGGTTGACAGCTATCGTTTGACCTTGTATGGTGACTGGCAGGTAGATTGACTGGAATATTGCTGTGTTGGTATTGAGCATCACCTACAGCCCCCGCCAGAGATGAGTAGGCTGGTCCCGCTTGCCACTCTTCGACAGATTTCAGGGCTTGTGGAAAGTTGCAGACTTGCCCTGAGTTAGGGTAGCCAAGTGAATGCGATGGAACATAGTTCTGCTGGTACTGGCGGTCGGTCGTGGTTCTCGAGAGAGATAACTGCATCGTGGGGTACATTGTATCAGCGTGCCCTTGGAAGTCATTGAACGTCAAATCCCCTTGGATTGTGAAGTTCTGAGCCTGCTGGAACATTTGTGGAGCCTGATTCCATTCTACTCCGTCAATTAGCGAACCAGCAGGCCAACAACAGCTGATGAGACGGACCTTGCCAGTTCTGGATATCATTCGAGCCACTTGCAAATGCTCGAGACGCATCGGCTGGATCTAATCTTGGCCTCTTTGACCAAAAGTAATCGCTGTTGTCAGAAATGTTATAAACATCGGATGAAGGTCGTCCTCGCTTGGGCAGGGTTGACGACGATACTCCCTGTTCTTGACCTTGAGGACAATTCAATCCAAGAGGCGTAACACGTACCTGGTGAGGAAGCCAGCCTCCGCCTGTTGCCTTGTGGTCAGGGTTCATATCAACGAGCTGGCACTAATGCATGTAAGAGGGAAGAAGGTTATATGGACAACGGCTGATTTGTATTCTGCGCTTTTTACAGCACGTTCACAGCCTCCATTGTCTGCGGGCATCCCACGCCCAGACAGAAAGGTTTTCCCTCAGTACCAATTCCGGACAGGGAAGCCAGCACGCCTGAAGAGTGTGAAACCGCAGGTCGTCGTCGTCGTCGAGAGGCAAGAGCTAGAAAGTGGGATTAGCCGGCATTCGCGAGCATGATAGCCGGAGAACAGGTTTCTTTCTTTACCACCACTAGTAATGTCGTCTCTACCACTTTGGCTCAGAATTCAACTGGCTTTTGGAACCAAAAGCCTGGGTACTTTACTGAAGCCACTGGTAAGAACAAAAGGCCTGATAATTTGCTGATAATCCAGTATAGATGTTTTGAATCGGTGAGTGGCGTTTAAATTGTGCTATGGTGCAGTCGCGGCAGTTGCTCGGGTCGACTGACCACTGGTTATTGTTGGACCCGAGTTCACGATTGGCGCGCAAAGATTGCTTGAGCTCGAAGATGGCGGTTTGAAGAGATTGTACGATGGCAAACTTGGGAGCGATGAATCGGTTCAGCTCAGCGATCTTGGACTGCAGGATCCTTCGATTGCGTTCAGAGTCGGAAAGCTCCACCAGCCCGAAGTCGGGCTTTGGAATGCTGTAATGAGGTGACGCAACGGAGCCGCTGATCTGTACATTCTGCGCGCTAGTCGCTTGTTCTGTTCCAAATTGCACGGGGAGGCAAGTAATGGATGTCAAATTGGGTGGATTTTGTCGGTGGGTTGCTACTTGTTGGGGGATGTAAAGTGTTCACGTACTCTTGCGTTTACAAGTATGTCCTACAACCACCAATGCGCCTATTGCAATGCTACCAGCAATTAGGGCAACGATGATGATGATGGCGTTGCTCGTCCCAGTATCGGTACTTGAGTTTCGCGATCTGGACACAGGGACAGAGTGCTATCTGATTGCAAGGAGACACCTGTACTTGTAGTTATATAAAAAAGTCCCATACGGTCCCTTCAAACCAGAGTCACCTTTGAGCTGTGGAAGTTCGGCTCATGCTGGAGATTTGGCGGCTTGAAGGTCCCATTGGTTAAAAGATTGTATCTTAGATAGCTGCGGCGGCCAATTGCACTGTAATTCAACCTTCAAAACTTCTAATTGGAAAGGGCAATTGTACGTAATTTTGAGTGAAAACTCTTTTATACGATTGTTTTTCGGAATTGTGCTGTCGTCAGGCCGAACGCCTCGGACGATGGCTTTGGCGGTACATATCATCTTGACATCCGACATGTCGTGATTCACGAGCAAGAACTGCTATCTAGATTCTAGCGACTAGTTTGCCTTTGTCTCCAACAGTTATCCAGCCGATTGGACAAAGGAGGGGCACGGACCACCACCCGATCATGAAGCCGTCGGCGCGCAACTACAGTTCTTCCCACACCTCTTTCCCTTCTCCGGCCACATTGGCACACATGAATGGGGACAACCTCAAGACCCCGCTGTCCAAGCCTCGCTTCGACCCTTCGCGGTCCACAGCAGCAAAACGAGATTCCCTAACTGCAGAACTAGAACGAGGTTAGCAATCCCCATCCGTCGGGAACAGCTATCAAGCTAACAGTGCTTAGATCCCCAGCTTTCAACTTCCAAACGACAACAACGCAACCAAGTATTCAACTCGTCGATATCCCACGCACATCTCGAACGACAACTGCTCGCTGCGCAAACGGCCAATAATGAATTAGAAACGAAGCTTCGTGAAAGGGAGCTGCAGATCGAGAGGCTCGAGAGGGACCGAACCTTCTTTTGTGATCGCGAAAAGGAAGAGCGCGAGGAGAAGGAGAGAGAAAGGGATGCTCATGACAGAGCTCGGGTACGCATGTCTTTCTCGTGCAAAACCCTTTTTTCTCTGACCACGCCTCACGGCAGCTGAAATCAGAAAGCGACATCCGCCAGCTCCGAACGCAGCTCACCTCCCTGCGCGAGGAATTCGCCGACCTCCAGGACGTGCATGGCGAGCTCAGCCGGTCCACCACCCAGACCATCTCTTCGCAGAAGAGCCAGATCACGACACTCAACCACCAAGTCCACCTCCTCATCTCGGAACTTGCGCAAGCCCTGCAGACAATCGAAGACAAAACCGCGAGCTTGGGCGCGCTGCAGGAACGCTGCGACGAGCTGCTCTCGCACCAACCGGCCGCTGCCTCTGATGACTCGGATATGGCCGTCGTCCGCGACGAGCTGCACCGTCAAGCTAGCTACCTCCGCACCCTCGAATCCACCAACAACAAGCTCACCAACGAACTCATCTATCTCCGCGGCCGCGACCAGAGCATCGAGGTGCTCAAAGAGGAGCGACGGGGGTTGGAGTCCAAGCTTGCTGCGGCCGACTCGCTTAGGGAGCAGGTTGCGCGGCTGGAGGCTGAGCTGGAGGCGGGCAGGAACGAACGCGAGGCGTGGTCGGCGAACAAGGGTTCGCCTCTGGCGTCCGATCACGAACTCACCAGACTCCGGCTGGCCCATGCACGCTTGCTCGAGGAACACGGTGCCACCTCTGCGTCGCTCACCCAGCGGACCGCACAGGTAACGGATCTGGAGTCCCAGCTTGCGGAGCAGGAGGAGGACGCGAGGAGGTTGGAGGACGATATCAGGAAGCTGCAGAGCGAGGTGGGGAAGGCCCGTGCGCAGGCTGCTGTCGCTGAAAGGGAGGTTGGGTATTACAAGGCGTTGTTGGCGAGCTATAAATCGGAGGAGGCGTATACCCGTGATTCGACGACGCTCGATGACGCAACGGGTTCACTGGACGAAACCAAGCTCGAACACATCGCCGAGCTCGAATCTGTCTTGCTCGACTACAAGTCGCTCATCGAGCAGCTTCAGAATGAGCTGGAGGATCTGCAGAACCAGGCGCAGGACAAGGTTGCGAAAGCAGCGGCGGAGGAGACTGTGTCCCATGAAGAGTTGGACAGGCTTAAATCAGATAATGCTCAACTGCAGCAAGGTACGCTAGCTGTTTACCATTCGGCATATCCTTCTCATGTATCCTTTTTCTTAGACGTCGAAGAGCATCTCGCGTCAATCGACAACCTGGAGCAGAAACTGTTTGATCTGCAGGGCGAAATTGCTGGTGGACGACACGTTCCACCCAACACACGTGTTTTGTGCCTGAAGGAGAACCCAGATCAGAAGTGGCTAGACCTGAGAGAGGAAGCGGTTCAGAGGCTGAAGAACGAGAACGAGGCCTTGTTGAAGCGGCTGCGGGAGGTTGAGGGCCGGCTGAATGAAGCGGGAGCACCTGCCGCCAGCACATCTGGCAGCAGCCAAGGCGGCGAGCTCGTGCCTTGGGAGAGCTGGGAGCAGATCAACAAGGAGAAGGAAGACCTCCAGAACGAGCTCAAACAAAAAGAAAAACGCCTCCTTCGGCTTCAGCAAGTGTTTGCCTCGAAGAGTGCCGAGTTCCGGGAAGCCATCGCCTCCATCCTTGGTTTGAAGCTCGCGTTTTACCCGAATGGACAGGTGCGGGTGACGAGCATGTACGACCTCAATGCGAGCTTCATCTTCCAGCCGAATTCGAATTCCAAGGATTTGAACTCGAGTCAGGCTGGGATGAAGATGCAGTTGGTGGCGCAGGGGGAGGGCGGACCGCAGGACCTACCGAATCTCATGCAGTACTGGATCGAAAACGAGCAATGCACGCCTGGCTTTCTGGCTAGTGTGACGTTGGAGTGTTACGAGAACTGGAAGAGGGAGAACGAGGCAACCTCGGTGTAGTTTATCAATCTTTTGTGCTGTTTTTTTCGTATTCGCTTTTTTTTACCTTATGAATAGGCTTTGTTAAATGTATTCACTGTTAGTTGCCGATTCCAGGCTACCTTTAGCGACGGATCAGTCGTTCACTGACTTTGTATGGGAAGCTCAAACACATTCCTCACTTGGATGCGCCGAAGCGTTGTGCTGTCTTAAAATAGAAAAATTCGGACCGACCCCAGAACGGGTGGGGGAGCAGCCTGGTGGTACAGGCAATTGACAGAGAGAGAAAGAGGGGGATGGTGGGGGATGGGAAGAAGGAATGGGACACAGAATGTCGATAACTGGCCCTCCTTTTATATGCTGGAGAACTGCGCACAGACCAGCGTCGGGGCGACACAAAGTTGGTCGTTAGTTTGTCACTGTTGGACGATCTGCGCTCGACATTTGCCCGCCTTCTTCAAAGGAGTCCGCTCAGTTTCGGAAAAGGATTCGACCCAGCTGTGCGCCGACCGACTTTGAGAGTGATACAACATCTGTGCCCAATCTGTGCCTGTTCGTTGCAAGCATCGATATCGCAGAATTTGATTCCAGACGTTGAATAAAGCAAAGAAAATGCATCGTCGTTCATGTGCTTAGTACATATATATAATTTCAAGGAAGCAATAAAGTAAAGCAGCCTTCCGTTGGGAACAGAATCATTAATTATAACAGTTAGAAAAGCTCGAAGGTCGGACAGAAAACGTTCGAACCCAATTATGCAGCAATGGTCAGCAAAAGGGTCGACAATTGAGAAATAATTAAACACGAGAAGGTGGACACCATAAATGCGCATTGACGCATGCCAAATGTCCAGAGCCGATAATATATGCAAGGGATTCGATTTCTGGAGGCACGACGGTCGCTTGCCGCCCAGCCAGCTTCGTCTGAGATTCTACCGCCTCCAACCAGCGTCCGATTCTCTGTAATACCCACTTCCACTGCTGTTTCTCCTGTCGCTACTCCCTCCTCCTGCGCCGCCAGCGACAATGTTCCCTTGTCGACTGGGATGGACAGGTCCAAGGTCTCTGGGTTCAGCTCGATACTGCGTTCCCTGCACATCCCTCGATGCATACGCACTCGAGCTTCTCGAGTCATACCCACTCCCCCCGTAGCCACTGGAACTGCCGTACCCCGGCTGGTGCCCACCAACGACGGCACTCAACGCAGACGGGTAGGTATAGGTCTGACCAGGGGACGGTGTAGGGAGTTGCTGTGCATGCGGAATTACCGAACTGTGCATGCTGTATGTGCTTGGGGCCGTGCTGGACATCGAGGCGGGTTGCGTCGGTGCTTCGTACCGAGGAATCCTAGGTATGCTCCTGAGCGCAGCTAGTCGACTGCTTGTAGAGGCAGCGCTGGCACTGGGTCTTGAGGGCAAGGAAGGTAGGGACGGCTCGGACTTGACCACCGTTGTTGGTGGTGCTTGTGGTTTAGGCGGCAGAGTCGGTGGCGGGGCGGGGAGGGCGGCAGTGGTAGCAGGAGCCTTGCCCATCTTGAGCCTGATTTTCAGTGGTTCCTCGTACTCGCTCTCGTCGCCATCATCATCATCATCATCACCCGCTTTTCCCCGTTTCCGCTTCGCCTTGCCCTTGCCCTTGCCGTTCGCACCAGACTCGAGACTCGCCGTGTACTCTGCTGCGACGGGGCCGTCAGGGGCACCAGGCTTGATCCCCCGCACATAGTCCAGCATGGTCTTCGCCACTCTGTTGTTCATCCTGATATCCACGTGGGTCGATCGCACGTCGTCCCTCAAGCCCGCGATGGCAGCGCTCAGCTGGGCCATGCTCATCTTGGTCCTGTACACCGAGATCAAGAGGCTCACGCAGATGAACTCGATCGGCGAGACCTTGCCGCTGCTCTTGGTTTTATCCTTCAGCGGCTTCCCCCACGTCGGGTGCTGCACGAGCTCGCTAAAGATGCGGTAGGTGTCCAGCGCCTTGTCGGTGAAGCTCGCGCTGAGCGGCGACGTGATGCTGAGCCATTTCTCGAGCTGGGAGATGCTGCCGGCGTTCTTGATCGAGGGCGAGTACTTGTCGATGAGCCAGAGCGCCTGGGCGAGGCAGCGAAAGTCGCCGCCACGGCTGCTGTCCCATTCGAGGTTGGCCGATGAGAGCCCGCCGTCCTTGATGTGGAGGTTCTGCAGGCTGCGGACGAACGCTACGCGGGGTGTGTTTATGACCTGCAGTTTCTCTGCGGGTGTGAGCGCCATGCCGAGCTGTACACGCTGCAGGAAGGGTTAGGGATGGTGGTTGGGAGGGATGGAGAACGCACCTGGAAAATTTCCCGCTCGTCGTTCTCGGTGATGTCTTGATATTCGACGCAGACGATCTGCTTGCCTGCGAATACGCGTCGGAGCTTGTCAGGGATGATCTTGCGCCGTTTTCCTGTTGGCATGTCCTTGTACCACAGCTTCTCGGCTGTCACTCTGTCGGGTGGATGGGTTAATTCAATCACTTTGGGGCGCGGAGATGGCTGGACTGGGGACGCACGGGTCTTTGTCTGCAGCAGACAGTACAAGCGATGAGCCCCCGGAATTATTTGAGGAGCGTAGAACTTACGTGGAGTCTGAGCTGATGTTAGCGGAGGTGGGGAGAGTGATAAAATATGCGATCCTTGCCGCGAAATCGTGGTGCACCGTGCGTATGAACATTGCACATGCATCCTGTCAACGCCGAATCACGCTGCCAATGGTAATCAACTTCGCGGAGACCATGGACAGATATCCACTCAATGTCCAAGGGCAATGCGTGCGGTGTGGAGTGATACTATCCCTAACCAGTAGGTCGTTCCAATCACATGTTCGTTTTCTCACTTTCCACTTGCTCCAGGGCTACAAAACTTGGCATGTGAACTTCTATAGTCTTAATTAGAGTAAATATATGTTTTTTACTCACAGAATGTACGAGGAGGTGGAGGAAAAAAACCTAGAGCCTTTAAGCACCACTGTTCATCATCACGGCGATCAAAGCGGCAAGGAGGCCAAGAGGGCTACAATCAAGCTACAACCAAGCTACAACTCATGCTTTAACGTTTTTATTCACCAAGTCTTCCAAGAATGCGCTCTTCTCATCTAGCAGACTGCTGAGAGCATGTTCTAGTCTGCGTCACAAGTGGGTACTTATCGCGGCAGCTATCGGCTTGAGGTCATAGAGCTGAAGAAAGGTGATGGTTTTGATCATGAAAACGAAAGTCACTACTGGTTAGGGATAGTGGATGACATCCCGTATCGATTTAGAAACCATAATTATTTTCTAAACCTAGATTGCCGGGATGCCGCCTCTGATTTCGTCCATATGCGGCAGCGGCGGAGTCCCCCATCAGCCATCTGTCAAACCAACCCTCATCCTAGATTTTAATCTGGGTGAGGCCTCCCGACACCCCCTCCAGACTCAAACCAGTGTTCTAAACCAAATTCCGTCCCGATGGGGAAACTGCCGTCTCAGCCGTTTCCCCTCAAAGTTATGTCTACCCAAACTTCAGAGTTAAACTCGCGTCTTGCTCACGTC
>ML210353.1:40674-51294 GCA_004369085.1 Coprinopsis marcescibilis
TCTGTCGGGTGGATGGGTTAATTCAATCACTTTGGGGCGTGTAGATGGCGGGACTGGGGACGCACGGGTCTTTGTCTGCAGCAGACGGTACAAGCGATGAGCCACCGGAATTGTTTGAGGAGCGTAGAACTTACGTGGAATCTGAGCTGATGTTAGCGATACCATATGGGTAAAGTGGGCATTATTGCACGTACAAGACCATCCATGAACCTTCGTATCGAGGTTAACCGCTGCTTCCCATCGATGCATATCTTGGTCTCGCTCCCGTCTTCGTGCGTCTTGGTGGCGAATATGACCGGAGGTACGTAGAAATTGCGGTATATACTGTCGATCAGACTAATTTGCTTGCTATCCGGCCACACGACGTCTAGATGCAACGGTTCAGCAAAAACCACAGCAAATTCTGCGAGATACAGGACACACCTCGCTGGTACTCTGCATCCAGGTCAATATCCTGGTTGTGGATTTGCTCTGCAGATGGTCTAGATGGGGTCTGGCTGGATGCGAAGGCAACTCACCGAATATTGCTTGGGCTGTGTATGTCGTTGCACGGGGCGCTTTGAGTGCACGTTTCGTCGTGTTTAGGCCTACGCCGGGTTTTTTCTGTGAGGTTGAGGTGGATGCTTGGAATTCGTCGCCGCTGTCGTCGAGGTCTGTCAAATCCGAGTCTTCATAGAGTTCCATGGCCGTTTTTTGGGGAAGGACGCAGTGTGCTTCCTCCTTGGTCTCGCGCGGCGGCAAATCGAACAGGCCAACGCGACAACCTTTTCCCACGCCTCTTTCATGCCGCCACTGCTTTTGATGTCTGACTTGAACGTACACCTTTATGTGCACTCCTCACAACGTTATCTCTAGCCTCCCAAAGGATAAATGGCCCGACTTTCTCAGTTCTTGATGGAGAAGCATTTGCTGCGCCATGCCTTCTTCTTCGACATCTTGGCCTGATGATCAACCAGACAAGCTCTAGCTTTGTTTCAGGTTAACTCGCCTTTGTTGAACTTGACGGTGAGTTCACTGTTCGTGTTCTTCTTTGATTTCTCGCTGCTGCGGCAAACAGAATTCTGATGCTAAGTAACTCTAAAGGGGACAGATGACGTACAGCCAGCGTCCTTACATCCGCAGTCAATTAGTATCTTCAAACGAGTTTGCACCTCGGGGCTACAGCAGCATTGAATGTTGAACAACAGCAGTGGTCTGGGCGTTCGAATCTGGCACCACCGGCTGAGTCACATCGAGTGCATACCGAATGGTATTTTGCACAGCGATTCTCCCCCCTTATCGAGGAGGTGAGGAGAGTGATGAGGTATCTCATCCTCGTCGCGATATCGGTGCACCGTGCGTATGAACATGCATCCTGGCAACGCTAATCAAGTTCGCGGACCAGAGACAGATATCCGCTCAATGTCCGAGGGCAATCCGTGCGGTGTGGAGGAATACTTAGATGCTGTGACAAGAAGTCCCACTTTCACTGCATTTCGTTATTAGGGGTACCTGGAGACCACCTCGATGCCCGAACTCATTCCGTTCTCATGCTTATATAAAGATAAACATGCCTGCGCGCATTGCTCGGAAACACAGTCGCACAAATGTCCAGCTCACGAAACACAACAAGAAAACTCACAGATGCGGAAGTTATCGTTATGGCCACGGTCATCCCACTGGTTCTTTGTGGTCTAATAGCATCCGTGTGCGTATCGATGAGGCGGAAGGCCCGCGAAAAGTCTGTCTTGTTTCGAACTCCTCTCCGCTCACTAAACACCGTTCTGATCCTGGGATGCAACAGACAAAACACAAGCACAAGCAGGGCGAACGGCCGCAACAATTCTTCTGCCGTATCACCCACCCTCCCATCGTATCGCCAGCATCGGAATGACCAACAAGTGAACGCAGATGAACTCCAATACGACGTCCCCGCCGCCTTCAGCCTCGCCACCGCCGTCTCAGTGGCCACCTCCGACGCACAAAACCAGGATGAAATCGCGCGCCTGACAAATTACGAACGCATGCGCAAGGTGCAGATGAAGATTGCCGAACTGAAGCGCCTCACGGCCGCTGCTCCGCGTGAAGGGTACCCGCCGCGGTCGCCCCAAATGGCCAAGGTCACCGCGCTGCAGGCTGTCATCGCCGGGCTCATGGAACCTGTCTTGGAGGACCGCCCTCCAGCTGCTCCGGCACCTCTTGGCTCAGCGACTCCAAACGCCAGCTCTCAGCCATCACTAGCCGCGCATACTCTGCAGGTACCCCCCAACGCCCCTCCGCCGCGTCTTTCGCTGCACGAACGGATGGTCGAAATGCAAAACTTGCTGGCTCGCATGGATGCCTTGACTAGCACGCTGGGGCAGCCCTCGGGGACGACGCCGAACGGCCAGAATGTGCATGAAGAGATCCGACAGCTGAAGCAGCGGATTGCAGAGTTGATGGAGAATTCGGGGAGTGCTGGTGCTGTTGAAAACTCTACGAGTCAACGCGCTAGTGAGCCTGAGGTGCCAGTTGAGGCTCCGCCACCTTATAGTGTCCAGAGGGATTCTCTCAGTGGAAAGGGCAGGGTTGGCACTGGTGATGTTAGGTGATGGGGCGTGGATTAAAATCGATGCAGTTGGATTGGTGTAACGAAGTGGTACTGCCAAGTATATCAATCATTGCTTCGAACTTAATCTGTAAGACGTACGTCTTAAGCTGGTGGAAGATCAGTGGGAAGGCAAAACAGGGACGCTATCGCACATAACCTACAAAGGTCATCAAATACAAAAATGGGGACAAAGACTTGTATATTCCGTATCTATTTCTACTTTTCACAGAGGCCATCAGTCCTCTACATATATCCCATCTCTCCCTATGCCCTTTAGTTTTAACTCTTTACGCGGAAACCATGTGTGCTTATGACACCTATCTGACTTCAGAGCCAAATGTCCTCGACGGCGAGAATATAACATATTCTTCATCCACAGAGGCAGCTGGATCCCATCAAACCAGCAGCACCATACAAACAGTGAATGGCTACTTAGATATCCCCGCGCAGGGTTCTAATTCGTATAGGTAGAACTCCATCTCGCTATTGATGCGTTAACCTCCTTTCTGATTATCGGCCTCGCAGCTCGTATCCAAGTTAGTTCGGCGGGGACGAATTCGAATACAATTTTACACATTCTAATACTTGGGCCGATCCTACATTGGGGCCGGTAGCGATACCCGACCAGCCTTTCTTCTGCACCTCGGAGCCTACAAATACCCCACCACTCGAATGGACCCTGCAGTTTCCAGCTCAAGAATACCCCGCCACGCTTCTCGTTGACGCATACCACTACTCAGAGCCAGGCCCAGTTCTCAGTATACCTACAGCAACACATCCAGAATCCGCGCCCTCTTTTCCACTGCCATCGTATTATGTTGAGCCCAGGCCAAGCACAGTTCCATACATTCCTACCCATCCGCCACATCGGGAAGTAGCGCCAATTTCTACGATACGGCGTGGCGTATCATGCTGAGCTTGAGGCTGTACCCGCTATCCGACAAAACCCCTCTGGCGCTTGTAGCAGAAGGACACACAGAGACACTATCGCGTAGAACCTTACCAACTGGCAAAGCGAAGATGGGGTAAAGAAAGTCGCCACCAGAGCAAACTGCGGAGATTAGAAAGCCTCCCCACGGAAGAAGAAATTCTGTTCGCAGCAGCCCAATTCGAGGCGGCTGAGAACGAAGTTTTGAGCAACGTGCACATTCTCTGTGGCTGGGTTAGTATGCAGACGGGAGTAGTCTGCAACGCGCCGGTTCAGGGCGGTCACGCCGGGGAGCAGCGGCACATCTCCTTTGAGCACATACAAGGCGGACGGGGAATGCTGAAGGCAAGTGTCGAACAACATCGATGGATCCTTGCAAGCATGCAGAGACCCTAAGCTTACGAACACGAACGGCCTCGAAAAACAGGTCTTCAGAAAAGGACATTCTTCGGGCGCTTTATATCGACCATCCGACTATCCCGTATGAGTTCCAGGTCTTCACTTGTGAGGGCTGCCGCACGGAGTTCAAAGACTACGTTGGCGGAAAACTAGACACCTTTGCTTTGCACTCTAAGGAGGGCAGGCGTCGGACGGCTCCGGGATGTACTGAAGCATTTAAAGAGATAAAGCGCTTAAGGTACCTTGTCAGGAGACACGCCAACAGGTGCGCCGGTAAAAAGTGAAATTCCGGGGGTTTGTTGGTGTGCCGCGGTTGTGTATACGTACCGATTCAAAATCTCCTAAAACTCAAAAACCAAAATCACTTGGTACATGTTAGTTAGTTATATCTAATTTGTTCTAGATATCCTCATAAATGATCTTATCATTCATCTTGTTCCCTTGTTTGCCAAATGAGCAATGCACCTGGCTTCCTGGCTAGCGTGACGTTGGAGTGTTACGAGGACTGGAAGAGGGAGAACGAGGTAACCTCGGTGTAGTTTATCAATCGTTCGTGCTGTCCTTTCGTATTCGCTTTTTTACCTTATGAATAGGCTTTGTGAACTGTATTCAAAGTTAGTTGCCGATTCGAGGCAACTTTTGGCGACGGATCAGTCGTTCACTGACTTTGTATGGGAAGCTCAAACACATTCCTCACTTAGATGCGTCGAAGCGTTGTGCTGTCGTAAAATAGAAAAATGCGGACCGATCCCAGAACGGGCGGGAGCACGCGGGGTGTGTTTATGACCTGCAGTTTCTCCGCGGGTGTGAGCCCCATGCCGAGCTGTGCACGCTGCAGGGGGGGTTAGGGATGGTGGTTGAGAGGGGTAGAGAACGCACCTGGAAAATTTCCCGCTCGTCGTTCTCGGTGATGTCTTGATATTCGACGCAGACGATCTGCTTGCCTGCGAATACGCGTCGGAGCTTGTCAGGGATGATCTTGCGCCGTTTTCCTGTTGGCATGTCCTTGTACCACAGCTTCTCGGCTGTCATTCTGTCGGGTGGATGGGTTAATTCAATCACTTTGGGGCGCGGAGATGGCTGGACTGGGGACGCACGGGTCTTTGTCTGCAGCAGACAGTACAAGCGATGAGCCCCCGGAATTATTTGAGGAGCGTAGAACTTACGTGGAGTCTGAGCTGATGTTAGCGGAGGTGGGGAGAGTGATAAAATATGCGATCCTTGCCGCGAAATCGTGGTGCACCGTGCGTATGAACATTGCACATGCATCCTGTCAACGCCGAATCACGCTGCCAATGGTAATCAACTTCGCGGAGACCATGGACAGATATCCACTCAATGTCCAAGGGCAATGCGTGCGGTGTGGAGTGATACTATCCCTAACCAGTAGGTCGTTCCAATCACATGTTCGTTTTCTCACTTTCCACTTGCTCCAGGGCTACAAAACTTGGCATGTGAACTTCTATAGTCTTAATTAGAGTAAATATATGTTTTTTACTCACAGAATGTACGAGGAGGTGGAGGAAAAAAACCTAGAGCCTTTAAGCACCACTGTTCATCATCACGGCGATCAAAGCGGCAAGGAGGCCAAGAGGGCTACAATCAAGCTACAACCAAGCTACAACTCATGCTTTAACGTTTTTATTCACCAAGTCTTCCAAGAATGCGCTCTTCTCATCTAGCAGACTGCTGAGAGCATGTTCTAGTCTGCGTCACAAGTGGGTACTTATCGCGGCAGCTATCGGCTTGAGGTCATAGAGCTGAAGAAAGGTGATGGTTTTGATCATGAAAACGAAAGTCACTACTGGTTAGGGATAGTGGATGACATCCCGTATCGATTTAGAAACCATAATTATTTTCTAAACCTAGATTGCCGGGATGCCGCCTCTGATTTCGTCCATATGCGGCAGCGGCGGAGTCCCCCATCAGCCATCTGTCAAACCAACCCTCATCCTAGATTTTAATCTGGGTGAGGCCTCCCGACACCCCCTCCAGACTCAAACCAGTGTTCTAAACCAAATTCCGTCCCGATGGGGAAACTGCCGTCTCAGCCGTTTCCCCTCAAAGTTATGTCTACCCAAACTTCAGAGTTAAACTCGCGTCTTGCTCACGTCTAATACTGCAAAATGTTAATGGATGACTCTGCGGTGCCTTTGTATGCATTGTTGGAGCCGTGGTGTAGCCCTTTGAATCCGTATCCTGCGTAAACCCTACAAAATGTGCAAAGTGTAGCTTGTCGGCCTTACACAGCGGTCTATGGACAAATATCGCGTGTCAAAATCCTTCTCTCCCAAGCTATAAATGTCAGAATCATGTTTTTGTGGGTTTATAACACCACAGGATGGCCTCACTATGGGGGGATGAAAGGTACAAGGGGGAGGGCGCATCAGCAATGATTTGATGTATTTAGAAAACCTATATCCTAGATTGGGATACGAATGTAGGATTTGGGGCGAGGGTTAATATTCGAGCTCCGTTTGATGGCTATCTAGGTTTAGAGAATAATTATGGATTCTAAATTGATACGGAATGTCACCCAGTAGATGCTGTGACAAGAAGTCCCACTTTAACTGCATTTCGTTATATTACGTCCCTGGAGACCACCTCAATATCCGAATATATTCCGTTCTCATAGTTATATAAAGATAGGGATGCCTCCGCGCATTGCTTCACAACCACAGTCACACAAATGTCCAGCTCACGAAACACAACAACAAAATTCACCGAGGTGGAAATTATCGTTATGGTCATGGTCATCCCACTTGTTCTTTGCGTTCTAATAGCATCCGTATGCGTATTGATGAGGCGAAAGGCACGCAAAAAGTTAGTCTTGCTTCGAATTCTCTCCGCCCACTAAACACCGTTCTGATTCTGCAACAGACAAAACACAAGCACAAGCAGGACGAACGGCTGCAACGATCCCTCTGCCGTGTCGCCTACCCTCCCATCGTATCGCCAGCATGGGAACGATCAACAAGTGAACACAGACGAGCTCCAATATGACGTGCCCGCCGCCTTCAGCCTCGCCACCGCCGTCTCAGTGGCCGCCTCTGACGCACAAAACCAGGATGAAATCGCACGCCTGATGAATTACGAATGCATGCGCAAGGTGCAGATGAAGATTGCCGAACTGAAGCGCCTCACGGCCGCTGCTCCGCCGGAAGGGTATCAGCCGCAGTCACCCCAGATGGCCAAGGTCATCGTGCTGCAGGCCGTCATCGCCGGGCTCATGGAACCCGTCTTGGAGGACCGCCCTCCAGCTGCTCCGGCACCTCTTGACTCAGCGACTCCAAGCGCCGGCTCTCAGCCATCACTAGCCGCGAATACTCTGCAGGTGCCGTCGAGCGCCCCTCCGCCACGTCGCTCGCTGCACGAACGGATGGTCGAAATGCAAAACCTGCTGGCTCGCATGGATACCTTGACCAGCACGCTGGGGCAACCCTCGGGGACGACGCCGAACGGCCAGAATGTGCACGAGGAGATCCAGCAGCTGAAGCAACGGATTGCAGAGTTGATGGAGAATTCGGGGAGTGCTGGTGCTGTTGAAAACTCTACGAGTCAACGTGCTAGTGAGCCTGAGGTGCCAGTTGAGGCTCCGCCACCTTATAGTGTCCAGAGGGATTCTCACCTCAGGCCACCAGCTTCTTGATTAGTAAGGGACTTTGAAGGCCCCTTTATCTGTCTAATATAATGACCTTTGCGACGATCGGCTTGAGGCGCGTGATGGGCATGTGATGGCACTCGTCCAAATGCGTCCTTGATTAGACGTGGTTTACAAATGGCGTTCAGACAGCACATTTATTAATCCTCCAATATTTCGTAAAATACCCCAATTTTTTTTCGCAAAATTCGACTTCATTCCAATTTGATTTGTTCAATGTAGGGTATAGAGAAAGATTGGTGAATCTGTGGATTTCACCAACATCCCACTTGTACATCCCCTACTTTCTGAATACCCCAACCAAGATGCCCCCAATTTCGTTGATACTTGCCCCCTAAATTTCCGAGTTGTTGTGTAACAATTCTTGCATACCCCCAATTCTGCTAACACCTTGCTAATACCTCCAATTTCTCAAAGACACTGGCACAAAGCAAGCCAGTAGCATTCAAAATCATCATTATTAGATTGTATCTATATAAAGTCAAACAAAACCAAGGAGCACTAGTGAGGATGCATTGAATGGGTATAGGTAAGTGCCATGGCCCATGGCCAATCGATGTTGAATTGATGTCCAATGTGGGCAGTGGTACAGTCCAGATCTCAGAGTTGAATTGGAGTTGAAAACAAGAGTGAGAGTGTGCGATAAATATCAAAAATAAAGGAGTGTGTCTAGTAAGCCATGCAGTGCAGCATGTGTGCAATGTGCAGGTGAAGAAACACACAAGCCTTGTGGTGTGTTTCCAAGTTGGTAATCTCAACACATTTGTTGAAAGCCATGTAGCATGGTGAGTGCGCAGGCAGACAGGAGGCCAATGTATATGACTGAGTAGGATATATTTACCTGGTAGTAAAGGTAGTTTAAGAGTTGCTAGGTAGCTTAGCAAGTGGTAGTTAAGAGGCAAGAGGTATGATTTGTATAGGGCTAAACTACAGCCCTTATATACCTATTCTACAAGTGTATTAGTAATCAAGTTACACGCTACATGCGATAAGTAAATATATAAATAGACATTGCTAGAATGTTCCAGCATAGTCTAGACTAGTGTTGCCACAGTTTGGCTCGAACCCAGTAAGCCGTTGAGCCAACCTGATACAAAACCGAACCATCTGTCATCAGTGGTTGGCAGATTCGGTAGTCCGGCTTAACTGCCAAGCTGTACAGTTCATGGCTCAACCTGGTGAACCTTATTGCATTGTCCCAAACAAGACAGCAAATAAGTGTTCGTCTTCCATTTGTCTCTCAGGCCGACGTTGTGGATGTCCACTCATTTGTGCTAAGATACTGGCTCTTGGGCATTGGCTAACTGGTCTGGACCAGCCAGACTGCATACATTGTACACAGTGAGTACTCTGACCTTGAATTGCAAACACTTACCAACTGAGTTACTCTACAGCTACTTAGTACTTTGTAAACACTTAGTGGACCACAACTAATACCAATTATATGCACTATTGGTGCTCCTTTGTCCTCTGAATCAACAGAGCCACTTTGTACTCCAGGCCCACCACTTTAACCCTGATAAGTGAACTCTATGGTGCGAACACATCCCAGCAACAGAGCTTGGTATGCTACAGCACTCGGGACATGATTACTAGGTCACAGGTGTGTTGTTGTGGGTTTTCTGACAATTCAAATGAACTCACAAAGGGTACTAGACCGTTTCCGTGCTCATCTTGCACCACCAATGTCACATATCACTGCACGCTGTGCCTCATGCTTGATGCTGCGCTGGCGGCCGATTCAAGTCAACTCAATTGTCTGTGGATATGTGCATAACCTGCAGGATTGTTTTGGGGCCCTTGTCATTTGTTGTGTCAATATCTGCAAAATATAATCATTATATGTGTCATTAGGGCGAGAGGAGAGCTTTTAAAGTCACAATGTATATGGTATCCAAACTTATTAACCAGTGCAATGCCTCCTCAACCAACCTGTAACTCAATGTGGGTGTATGGAAATGGCTCTGTTGAGTCAACCATATTGTTTAATGGTAAGAATATCATCATGCACCCCGCATGCTTTCTTTGACTGACCAGACATGATAATTATAGACCCTGTTCCTGTTGCTGCTCCTGGTCATTGACGTAACCAAGTTCATAGAGTTCCTAACCTTGCACCTGTGCAAGATGTGGTGCCACCTGCTGTGCTGCTACCAGAGACAGATACACCCAACAATCCATTTGTAAATGAAGCCATGCCAGGAGAATCACAATCACGTCTGTCAACCACCAACCCCACCTCTGTTCAAGCTTGCCTTCAAGCTGTTACGACACAAGGCGAGTAATATGCCTTAGTCATTTGGTAGTGTTGAGATAAATGAGAAGAGTCACAACAAGCCAACGTTGAGACAGATCGAGCGTTCAAATAGAGATTGAGTAAGACGAGTAATGGAACTTGTATTGCAAGACTACTTGTAGGTACAAGTGAAACGAGATTGAAGCTACAGTACAACTTCCTAACAAGGTAAGTTTAAATACAATTCTGTTATCTCTTATCGATGTAATCAATAAGGTCCCTCCGTTATCATACTATAAATAATACTCTTATCTATCCTCGTGTCTGTTATCAAGAAAAACTATATCTGATAAGACCTTCTGACTGTAACTCATGTTCCTTTGTTATCAACCAATCAAGGTCTTCTTCAAAGATGCTGATGTGCCCTGTATGTGTGGGACCCCTAAAAATCGCATCAAGTATATTTGATGAGTTGTACTTAGCTCAAAAATGCGAAACCCGTCGTATAGACTATGATGGGTATATTCTAAACAAATGCCACTACCCCAGTACAAATGGGCACCAAGGGTTGAGACTTAGAACAGAGGTCATCAACTAACACCACCAGAATGAAGGAATATAGTAAGAGAACTATCGTCAATCATTGTCATCCATACAAGTCAAAGTTACGCACTCTGAATTAAAAACCAACATTGATAATAAGTGACTTAGCACAAGAGTTACTATTACATGGACGTGTATAATACATCCGCTAGTGCCATGACATAACTCAATACTCAGAATGAACAACGGTATTTCTTGTAAAATGAAATGTACTAGCCAGGACT
>ML210354.1:0-18911 GCA_004369085.1 Coprinopsis marcescibilis
GTGCTTGAAATTGCTGTATCATGAGTTTCTGCTCCATCATCACCACCTTCAGCCTCACACTGCTGGGACTGGATTCTATAGAGGCATGAAATATGTATGCTAAATGCAAAACTAAATGTTACCTGTTTGAGGAAAGATTTTGAGCCGGAAGTACCCTAAATAGGAACACCTCAAATTTTTGACGGTATGTTGTGGACGTTAATTGTTCTGAACCTTGAAAGATGATAGGTATAAAGTCAGTATTGACCCCTGATATAGACAATAAGAACTTACAGTATTGCTAATCTATGCTGGTCTCACGGAATGAAAACAATAAGGAGAATGTGACAGGGGGGTATATGCATCTCCAAAATGTTTCATTTTGCATCGACGATGATGTATCATATGAGAGACGGATTTCGGCGGTGCGCAATATGTAACATATCAGGCTGGAATATAACTGGCTGGAGGATGCTGTTGAAATTTTAAATAATCCTCTTGGCTATATTCAGCGTTCGCTGGGCGTGCGTCACGGGGCACCTGGGCTGCCTTGAGCACGGTTAAAGAGCAAGCTGAGCGGGGCTGATCTAAACTTAACTCCGAGATTGGAATGAGTCTTGAAAACGAGATGGTTATTGTATGTATAAAGTAAGTTACATGAAGTGGTTATTGAATGAGAACCTCAAACCCGCGATAGGGATACAATCAGAGCAACGGTTTTGCCGTCCCAGTCAATGTCCAGTCGAGAGAAATGGCAAGAGATGAAAGCGGGTGTGATGACCTCAAGGCGGTCATGCTGAGTGCTGTAGATATCAAGGTGAAGGAAGGGATAGTTTTTGAAGGGGTTTCGCCGAACTTCGGTTCGCTTTAGTCGTTCAACAGCGATGAAGGTCGAGACCTGACCGCGCTTCTCGGTCTGCACGATATATCGTATTATTGCAGGAATGTCTTCATCGTCTCCTTGGCGCAACATAACCTGGCTGTTGCCTGCATGCTCAGAGAAAACCGTGTAATTGAGACCTGACACGGTGATACGAGATGAGAGCAGGCCGTGGAGTGAAGAGGCCGATGCACCAGTTAGTGCAGAAACGAGGTCTTCAGGTAAAGCTGTGGTGCGCCCGTCCCAGGTAGCTGAGTGCTCTGAGATTTCTGGCTGTGATGAGGAGACTCCCAAAAGGTTGGTGATGGCCGTGCCATTGTGAACCTGGGGGTCTGCAAGCTGCTTGAAAAATAGCTCCGTGTTGCGCATGGCTTCAGGACAAGTTGACTTCTTCAGCAGCGATCGGAGATTAGCAGCGCGAGTGAATGATTTTGCAATGGTCTCTTCATATTCAGCTAGGGAGTGGTCAATAACGTGTTTCATTTCATTTCACTAGGTCGATTACTCACAGATTTTGTTGTTAGTGGGGATGCGTTGGAGCATGCCAATCATTCGTTCAAATGGGAACGTCCACCAGGAGTGAACGGGACCATACATCTCAAGGTACTCGGCGAGGTGGAAGGCCATGTGATGGTTCGGACGGAAAACATAGTTGGGAAACAACTCTTTAACACCATCGATGTATGCTTGATAATGTTGCAGATAGAGTTGGGCCTTTGCGCTGGAAGTGGAGTGCCCAGTGGCAATGCTGATCGCTGAGAATAGTGACATCGTAACCTCTAAGAGGCGCCGCTTGCGTACAGATTCAGCGTCGGTATCACCGCCGTCTGTTTGCGCCCATAACCGAATAAGAGATGCAGGGAGAAATACCGTTGCCAACATGCGCCAGTGGTCCGCCTTGAGCTTCCCATGGCTTGGATCTCCGAGGTTTGAAGGAACTTTGGACATCCAAGATGGCACAAGCATCGCAGAAATGTCAGCTCGCAGTTCAGCGAGCTGCTCCCCAATAGTGTTGTTGTCGTGGTCAACTTCTTCCCGCTCCTCTTGCGCTGCACGCCAATCGACAATAGCGGTTGCAGTCATGAGCTTGGTAGGTCGGGTTCTTGCTGGGAGACCTAGGCAATCGGCAATGAAGTTCAAAGCTGTGGCTTTTCGACGTTCAAAACGCTTGATGACACCGTCCCGGTCTTTAGCGATCTGGGCATTCAAGGGGCCCTCGAGTGCAGACTTGAGGTACTTGACCGCGGTTTGCTCCGTCGGCGAGAGTAATTCCCAGTCGTTGCGGAAAGGGATATGCAATGCTTTGCTTGGCATAGCTGTCTTGTTGTCGCGGACACATATACCGAGAATGGTTGTGCAATGAACCTGGGTAAGACCCAGGAATAGATTGTGCATGGCATCCACGACTACAAAGCGGGATGGATCAAAATATGGAAGGCGGTGGAACTCCGACCAGCGGACGCCGGTGCCATCGAATGCCGCTTTCCGCTCCTTCTCGTTGGTAGCAGCTAGAAACTGTTCCCCGGCCGCCCTACACAACTCGGCAGAACGCCGTTTCCAAAGACAAAAGGGAGTGTCCACATATCCCTCATATTGTTGTTTATGGTTCTTGAAACTGTTCCGGCATTCACATATGGAGCAGAAGTGGGTGTGGCTAGGGGCCGTGAAACCTGCAGTTTTTCGAGAACCAGGGAGATCGCATACGATGGCGACTAGAGCACATCGGACTCTTCGGCCTTGTGGATGGCGGTAGGTGCGGGAGAGGTATACGCCGTGTTTCCAGAATTCGAGGAGTTCATTGACCAATGGAGTGAAGTAGTGGTTGATGGTCTCGAGAGGCGGCTCGTTGGGGCCTGGTATCATGCCAACCAGAAACATATTCTCTGCTTTGTAGCGAACCCCGGGAGGAAGGTTGAGGCAGACCAGGGCGACGAGTCCAATCGATTTCTTCTTCCCTGCCTGCTTATTTCCAAGGGGATTGAAGAAATCGCAACACAAGCTGAAGGCATATCGCCCCTCCTTTCCTCCCAACGAGAAGTGCTTTCCATCTGGTCCCGAGAAGTTCTTCAGCACGGAGCCATCAAATATGTCGTGAAGCTGTGAGTTCGGATCGAACTGAGAGTCATCCTCCTCCTTCCAAGCCGAGTCAAGGGCATCCTCAATGTCTGGACGAGAGAGGAGGTTTCCGATCCAGTCCTTCAGACTGAATGAGACGAAGGTTTTGATCGGGACTTTCACCCCTACCCCCTTAACATACTGCGTTCGCAGAAGGTATTCCCCGCATCTTGGACCTCCAGGGTAACGCTTGTGAAGGCACCGAGTTGGATAAAGCGCGACCGGAGAGTCAGCCGTGAACGTAGGTGAATGAGTGCGATGACATCGAGGGTTGGGGCATACGGCGTAGATGGTGTAATCTGTATCAAGGTGGAACTGCTTTAGGACGGTGGAAGGGTCTGTTGGAATCCCCGAAAGCAGATTGGTCTGCTCCCTGTTCAGTTTTGATGTTGTAAGGGCAAAGGCGAGTTGGATTGCATATCCGAACATTTGTAGTGTATATCTCCCGGCACGGGCAGGTAAACTGAACAGAGTTGATAAAGTGACGATGCAGAGGAAGAGAACTTGTAGGGCGGGGTTTGCTGACTCCATTGGGGAAGCAAAATGGTGGCCTGACAGTGAAATTAGGCGGATATAACTACACAATTTATTTGTACTTACTTGTGTCGTGTGAGTGCCCTTCGAGATCCTTGGAAAGTTCGGCACGCCGAGCTGCCTTCCAACAAGCCTTCCCATCTTTGAGCCTGTCCATCGACGCATCGACCTTCGCAACGAGAGAGCCTCGAAGCTCAACTACCGAGTTGGCCTTCACAGCGTTTGCTTGAAGACGAGAACGGATGTCTTGACCTTGCTTGAAAAGGGAGGCGAAGGGGAATACGGAAGCGGTGTGGTCAACGGTGGACAGCGACTGGAGTGCATTATCAACAGATGAATCCAACGCTTCGACTTCCAAGTCAATGGTGCTGAGACTCTCCAACTCCGCACGGACACGTTCGCGTCCGGTTAAGGGACTCGCGTTGTTAGGCGCAGGACAAGATGGATAGGGTCCATCGGACGTCGGGATGTTTTCCTGGAGAGACTCTGTTTCTCTGAGAGCCATCCGAATGCTTGAAAGGTCGAAGGGGCCTGTATCTGACTCTGTGTCTCCTGGTCCGTTATGGGATCCAAAGTCGTCCAGGGTGTCGTTGAGTGCAGTCGAGTCGAATGGGTCCGATTTCCATAGGCGTGAGTGCGAAGGTTTGTGAGAATCCAGATTCAGGGTTTGGAGAGTAATATGTCCTTCAACACGCTTGAGGTAATCCTGCTGGGCTACCTCAGTCTCCTCAACTGCGCGCTGGGCTGCACGTTGGAGGAGGGCCGCCTTATCTTCTCTGGAATGCCTTTTGAGGGTAGAAGGATCTACATTCTTCCCTCGGCACTGGTGAGAAGCGCAGCTACAGGGCGGCATGATACAACCAGTCTCTGCGGATAATCCACAAGAGATTTGGGCAGCGAAATGGGAGTCGAGGGTATGGAATGGAGCTGGATGAGAAGAGTTGCAATGAATGAGAGGGTTGTTAGAAGGGATGCAGATGAGCAGAAGACTCGAGAGCTGACCTTAAGTATCGTTCACAATTAACAAGAAAGGTCGGTTGTCAAGCAACCCCTTGGGTGAGATACAATAACCACGGCCATTCGTGGCTGAAGGGAGTGAGACTAACGTCGTGTACGGATAATCCATATCACGAAAATACGAGTGAGAAGCGAGAATGTACGCGGATAATCCACAGTACATGGTAGTAGGAGGACAAGGAGACCAAGGATACATAGGGGCAAAGCTTCAGCGTGTGATCACGCTTCGGGATTTGCCATATGCTCAATCGTTGCCAAGGCTCAATCAAGCGGTGGCTCTGACCATCACCAGCACCATCCCTCCTTATTGTCTACGTGCTGTGGATTATCCCCACACGCTGGATCAGCTTGAACACTCCCTATTGTCATGCGTGCTGTGGATTATCCGCGCACGCAGGGTCTATTTCCATCCTGGGTAGCCGGTGTTGTGGACTATCCGGTCGTCGCCCATTCTTTCCTTGCGTGCTGTGGACTATCCGCGCATAGTGGATCGATTTCCATCGACTGAACAGGCAGCCCCTCATTTAACCTCCTCAAGAACATTTATTCGCAAGAAACCTAATGAATATGGCTTTTGCCATCGTGCCAGCGTTGTAACTAAGGTATGTGTGCTGATCTATCTACTCTTCTGCATTTTGAAACGCTGGCAGCGGATGTTCAGGCAACGCTCCCAACTCCCTCCTCGCCTCTTTGGTCAACGAATCACGCCAAGCTTTGCTGTAAAAGTTAATGGGTAGTCCAGCCATTGCAACCCTTCGCGATTCCAATGCATTCCTCTTGCGCTTGCGGTTGAGTCCCCGATTCCCCGCCTTCGGTCCTCCAAGCGGTCCCGTCTTCTTTTCGTCGTTATCCACCATTTTCAGAAGATCCCCGACCTCAGAAGCCCGCCAAGGCATGCTGCGCACCAAAGTCTGTCCGGTCCTCTCCCCGTCCTCATCGCACTCGCTCTCGTCTGAGCTCATCCCACCGTATCCAAGGATAGCCACTACTTGGTGGATCTCGCTCCAAGCCGCGTCTTCTTCGGGTTCGTCCCTTTCTTCCTCAGTAATCTCCATGCGTCTCGAAAACAGCTACAGTACGTGCATCATCAGCTTCATCGCTTCAACCCACAGAAATATACTCACAGTGTGTCTTCGTGTTCTAGGCCTGTTCTTCCTCCTCTCTTCCTCCACCTCCTTCGCTTTCCTCGCCCTGCGTTCCCGATCATTCTCTCCTGCTCTGTTGCTGTTCTTCTGTAGAATCCGGCGCAATCGAGCAATCTTGTCCTTGAAGATATCCTCGATCTCGTCTCTTTGTTCCTCCGTGGCATCCGTCACTTCGATAATGAACTGGGCAAACTGCTGTCGAAGCGAGGCGTTCCACCTGCCATGGCCATGGCTCCACGATGGGTGCATGGGGTGTAGTTTCGGTGCCTCATCGGTTAGCTCGCTCTCAAAATCCTCTACTGCCTGGACATCCTCCTTGGCGGATTTGGAACTTATGATATCAGCGTCCTTGTTAATGCCCAGCATCCCATTCAACAATGGGCGAACGATCCTCTAATCAAGCTTGTAAGTCTGCTCAACTTCTAATGTAGTCACACAAATAACTCACCAATAGTTCAGTTCTCTTCTCGTCCCTGGTGCGGTCACTCACATGAGTGAACATCTTTCCTGTTTTTCGCCGGGTTCGAGTGCGAGTTTGACGATCGTCAAGGACCGCTGCCAGGCCCGTAACCACCTTAAGCAACCCCTGCAGCACCTGAACATCCAGTGTCAGCGTTCGTTACAAGATGAAACAAAGATTCGTACCTCGTTTGGCGCCAACTCCGTATCACTCGCAACGGACTCGGGATTTCTTGGAGGAGGCTGACAGTCCTGTGCCTCCTGAGTTGCAAGCCGAACCCTTGGACCCGCCCCAGCTCTCGATTGCCTGAACTTGGTGGGAGTTGGAATAGTAAATGATCTTGGCGTCTGAAGCTCATTAGTATCCGAAGAAACCGTCGAGCACAAGCTCACACGTACATCTTCGCCATCACTCGACATTGGATCGTCTTCTGGGAACGAGAGTCGGAGAAGCTCATCCGCTCTCTCTCTGGCTATTCTTGTGATCCCCTTGTGCCCACTCCGAGGCGTCCTGATATGGGCGTTGCGCTGTGGGACGGGGGTACACCGAAAACCATGGCCATTCGTATTTGTATTGTCCCTCCTGGGCGCTCCCTCAACAATCTCAACCTCATCAACACCCTTGTCCCCGGTGTTCCTTCGTGGCGTCTCGTTCTCTTGCTCCTTGCTGAGCTCGGACATCGCAACGTTCCCGTGAGCATCAACTCCTTGTTTTATCCTTTCTGAAGAACCTGCTAATGCAGCTTCCTTCTCCTTCTCCACCTGTTCGACCCTCATTTCCGCAGCTTGCCTCTCCTCCTCGACCTTTTGGATCTTCTCTATCGCAATTCGTTCCACTTCTAAAACCTTGAGCCTTGCAATTCGCTTCGTTTCCTCAACCCTTCCCGCCGCCTCCGCCATTGCTGTGCTCCTCTCTCGTTCTTTGGCACTAACGATCTCGGTCTTCTCCTTCTCCTTCTCTACCAGAAGCTGCTTCATGTTGTTGACCTCCTTCTCGTTCTCAGCCGCTTGAATCGTGCATTGCTCGACCAGCTTCCATGCCTCCTCTCTGGCCCTTTGGGCTGCTTTATTCGCCACGGCCACCTGTCGCTCTGCCTGCTCTGCCTTCTTTCGGGTGTTCTCAAGCTCAGACAACAACCTTTCGAGTTGTTCGTTTTTTGCCACCACCTTTGTTCCGTGAGCATTCAACCTGTATCATGTCTTATTCAAACTCACTTCGTCGTTCAGCTTGTCCATCGTGTTGTTCATCTCCATCAACTTCGTCTTCTGCTCGTGGCCATCACTCTCCACTACGCGAACCTTCTGCACCACGCGAACCTCTCGGATGTCTTTATCATCGTTGTCACTGTCGTCATCGTCGTTGTCAAAGGTTCTAGGGCGCCGCTGACCTAGTGGTGGGAATCTTATGTTCAGTTGTTCTCGAATGCGCGAAATCTGCTGGGATGGCTTGGGGATTGCGTTGGGCTTCTGTGCAACGTTGTGAGGATCGTTGGATTGGAGGGGATGTGTCGCGGTAAGGTTTCTTGGCGCCTGCGCCATGGATGCTCGCTGAAAATTATGCATTGGCAGCCCTTCCTACAGAATCGTCAGTGATTTCAACATGATCAGGAAACCTCGAAACCTACCTGGGAGTCATCAGGGTTTTGTCTGCCCAAGACTAACGTGCTGAATCGATTCATTGGTGGAAACCTTTTGCAGAGTAGAACAGTACACCTCCAATGCCTTATAAAGTCTGATACGACTGCGTCTCAATGTCACTCTATTGTATCACAGCCTCAATTGTTACTATTATCCCAATCGTCTCCCAATCCAGCGGCACGCTGGCGCGCCACCATATCATTGATCTTCAATCTATTTGTTTTGACAAGTCCACTCCAGCGCCACCATTTACATTTCATCGGTTCCGATTCTCTTTCAATCGACACACTGTCGCTATGGAAATGCAAAGGTATGCTTGTCCCTTCATGATCGATAAGGTTTCTTTGTCGGGTTCGCCAGGCGACTCCCTTTCGCTTACCAAAAGTTATGACAATTACATAGAATAATGTTATAATAATGTCACAGTTGATTGCTACATTTTGAATTAGAAGAGTTTAGAGGGACATGAGATATCAATAAATGTCGATGAGACTGGCTCGATGTAGTTGCGAAGTTTTTTTGTTTCTGGTCGACCATGGAGCTTATCGCGCCACTGCTTGACAGAATAAGGTCTTTCCCTTCCCTCAATTATTGCCTCCAAACGATTCCGGTACCAAGTTTCCCGATGATGAGTCCAACGCCCAGGATTCTCCCCATTGTCGAAGACTTCAGCTAGAGGCCACCAGCTCTTCAATACTGGTGCATTGCGTCCCGAGTAGCACACATATGCGCCAACAATAATGTCTTCCTCAAGTGTTGTCAGCTGGTCATCACGGTAGTACTCTTTTGTTTTGGGGTCTTGAATGATTAAGTCAGGCACGCCGGTCGGGCCATCAAGCGCGTCGCTGATTGACATCGCATTGTATGCCAGCCTCCAGACTATGCCTCCTCGAAGCAAAGCAGCACGCATGCGTGGATTGCCCAGCATCAGGTCCCGTGTATGCGCATATTGCCGATAATCATCCACCGTGAAGATGTGGTTTTGTGGCTTTCTTGGCAACTGGTTGGGGGTTGGATGGTATGGAACATGTCGGGGAGGGGTGTCAACCGCTTGTAGGGTTTGGAAGGGTATTCCTCGCTGCACCAAAAAAGTTACGATTTTATTAGGGGTAGATGACGGATGAAAGCGGCAGATGGTAACCAGGTCTGCTGCTGTTCTCAAAGCCAGTCTCCAAGGATGACTAGGGCTGAGCTCCAAGATCAGCCAGAATCGCTGCTTCCCTTGCTTCGGTTGAGTTGTGGCACCCAGCGATTTCGCATGGTAGGCAACGAATGAAAGACCATCCAAGATGCTGGCATTTGCAGGAGGGGAGAAGGATTCTGGGAGGATATCCCAAGATTCAGGCGAAGGGTGGGACGTTTCCGTTGCATGGATGCATACATGATAGAAATTGAAGATTGCATCAGAGATGCCGAGGTCGAAGAATGCTCTTGTCGCCGCAGATTTTTGCTCGAATCCCACTGCTCGCAAGAACGAGTTCATATCCTGTTCCGTTTTCTGAGATGCTGGCTTTCCGGTGGGATAGGGAATTGGTGCGACAAAGCCGTAAAACATCTTCATGTCCTGACAAATCGCGTGCTCAAGCCTATCACATCCGCCTTCTCCCATAAATGTGTCAGTGAAATCAGCTGGTGGTATAATATCATCGGGCAAATACAGAGAGGCTGATGGAAATGTTTGGGTTGATCGGAGAGGAATATGTTGAACCAGTTCTGATTGACCTTGAGGATTGAAGTACCATTCGAGATCATTGTCTTCGTCATCATCAGCTGCCTCGTCGGGAGCCATGTCAACACAGCATACCCAGATGTTGAATTCAGGGAAGTAGCGGGATTGATTGTCGGTGTGGGATCCCAAAGTTTCACCCCGCTGTGCCTTTGAAACAACTTCCAGCTTGAGCTTTGCTGGGTTGTCGACGTCGGACTCATACAAATGAACTTGAGCTGATGTTGTAGGGGGTTTCCTTGCACGATTATCCGCAGCAACCCTCTCTTCATTTGTAAACTTGTGTCGTTTCTCGGCCGCTCGTGCAGAAAGCTTGTCGAGGAGGGCTTTTATTTCAGCCTGACGACAACGACCATCTACGCGAGCTTTCTCTTCCGATTCCTGTTGCTGCTTGCGATAATCGATGGCGGGAGCAGATTTGCGCTGAGCTAGGAGGGCAGGTATTGGAAGCGATAGCCGGGTTAAGATCGTCTGGCTTTGCTTTTGGAGGACATGGGCAGGAGGGATGAGGTGGCTCATATTGAGCTTTGCAAGGTACTGTGGGGTGTCTGCAGTCCACGGGAACCAGACGGGGACTCCACGTTCAATGAACCAAGTGACTGATGGCTGGAACTCTGCCTTGTTTGTTAAATCAAGGAAAATACCGCAACGCCTTGTCGATGGCAAGAATGAACATACGGCACTAAGCGGCAGAGATTCGGTGAGGTACTGGATGGCGGGATAGGCCGTTGGGTTGAGGGCTTCCTGCCAGTGTTTTATTCTTGAGAGCTTTGCAATCTCCTCTTGGCTGTGATCCTCCCTAAACTTTTCAAACTCCTCGCACCGACTTTCCGCGTAGGCAATGAGGAACGATAGGAGACCCATCCACACTAGAAGCCAGTCCCTTGCTGCGTAGGTTAGTGCACGTCCTTTCCCCAAACTGCGGAACTTGGTTTGGAATTTCCATCCGCGTATGGAATACGGAAAGACCGCCGGTGCGTCGTACTTGCTGAACAGAACGGAGGCAACCTGATGAAGGCCTGCATCTAGTTCGCTCCACATGTCGATTATCTTCACGGTATGGGAGTAGAGCTCCGACTCAGGGTCGAGCTCAAGCTGGGGGATGAATGCCACCTCGTTAAATGGATATGCCCCAAAAAGGCGATCGAGGGGAATGAATGATGCCCATCCGTATGCGCGGCTCCAGCGACAAGGGTTTCGAAGGTCTTCCCAGCGAACTCCTGGCTGAAACGGGTTGAGGTTGGATTTGTCCGTGTTGATAGCGGCGGGGACCTCGACTACCCTTTTGCAGTTCGGAGAGTAGAACACCTGGCCATCGACAACAAGGAAGTTCCCGGGATGCCTGCCAAACTGTGAGATACAAGAGGATATCAGTTTGAACTTTGAAGGCTTACTCTCTTTCCATCGCTCCGTGGACAGGTATTAGTCGCCGAAAGCTTAATTGTGTTGTCCTGACCTACTAAGCCATCAGTGGGGGGAGAAAAACACGCAATATAGATGATACTAACCTGATTCAGATGCTCCCTTCGAGTCCTATCGCGTACGAACGCAGGACACTTGCGGCTTGTCTTCACGGAGGGCAGGAATGGATTCGCAATGTTGTGTGCGGATAATCCACAACACAGGGTCGCAGAACCGGTTGGAGGGAGTGTACAGACGATAGAAGGGAGTATCCAGAGCTTAGTGTGAGCGGATAATCCACAACACAAATGCTACTGAAAGGAAAGGAGGATGATGGTGGAGATACGAGGAAATGACGATACTTGCAAGAGCCTAACTGACGCGATCAGCGCGTCCAGCACACACAAGGCCAAACAAACCAGTCTTCCTCATTATCGCCACCACCTCTCCTCACAGCGCCTAGGGCCGGTCTTGTGGACTATCCGCGGACCATACTGGATGCACATTCTGATCTTGGAGCCTTCGTCTTGTGAATTATCCCCAGATTCTACTTTGAGCACCCTTGGATTGTCACTCTGGATATGCTTGTCTTCGATTCTCAGCCACCTGTTCCAACACTCTTGTTCAGCGTTATTGTCCTTTGCCCCTCTTACCTTGACACCCCTGCCTGTCGCCATGGTTCGAACGCCTCGCAAATCTAACACTATGCATTGGCAACCATTTTTTACTGTAACTATGCCCACCAATACTATTATCCCAATCGCAGAGTCCTCTCCCAATCCAGCGGCGCACTCACACACCACCATATCATTGATCTTCAATCTATTTTTTGACAATTCCATTCCAGCGCCACCAATTACATTCCATCGACTCTACAATTGACACGCTATTGCTATGGAAAATCGACAAAGGTGCGCGATTGGTATTCTGCGTTACCCTTTCTAGCCCTATCCTTTCGCAAAGAAGACTTAAACAAAAGTTACATCATGGGTACCATAGTTTGACTCGCTCAGGGACAAAGACATGGGATTAACGTAGGTATACACAGAGGCAGCTAGACAAGGCGGCAAAGGGGACACGGATTACGAATACGACGGCCAACAAGAATGACGAGGATACAAGGACATTGTGAGACATGGCTACACAAAAGAACACTGCGAGAAGGAAGGACAAAGATGGTGCATAAGAAGTGAGAGAAAAAGGAGGGTTGCATAAGCACTGAGAGAAGAGAGATGCGCGAGAACAAAGAAAGAGGATGCAGTTAAATTCTGATTGTGGGGGATGCAGGCAGATTCTCAAACACTTGATTAACCGGAATCTCGAGGAGGTATTGAGTGATCATGGTTTTCGCAAATCTGACGTGGCTGTCAATTTTTCCGCGGCACGACCTCTGCCTGGCGAACTGGTCCTTCCCTTTCGGCATGACGAAGACAAGATTGGTCTTCATCTCGTGTAGTTGGCAGCCTTTGAAACGTTCGAGGCAATCCGCGTTGAATGGGTGATCGCCTTTATTGATTGTCATTTGAAAGAGGTAAAGCTCGTTGTTGATGATTGCACAGGAATCAAAGCCGGGGAAATTCCAGATGAGTGGACGGTAGTACTTGTTCTCGTCTTTGATGATGTTGCAAGAGTCGAAACGGATGGCCTCTGTGAAGTTGAATTGAATCGAGATCTTCCTGCGAGGGCTCCCAAAAGTAAAAAGGTCGTGTACGATCTCGCAAAAGGTAGGAGTGAGGAAATACCGGTGCATCAAGTGTTCGAACATGAGGCCAGCGGCGACGGAGAAGTCAGGGCTTTGGGTATAAGCCGAATATTGTTTGGAGATCGAATGCCAGATGGCGTTCTGGTTTTTGACTGCGAGCTTCTTGACGATATGGATTGACGCCATAAAGTATGTCGCTACATGTCGTGCGGAGTGGTGAGGCCAGGGGATAATGACATGCGTGGCATCCATGCGCAGCTGTTCGGATCCATCACCACAGGGGGTCGTCGCGTGTGACCATGCTTGCTCAAAACTTTCTGGTCGAAGGGTGATCTGGTTGATTGCAGCATGTAGTTTCCCAATTTCGCTACGGGGGGACGATGCGAAGCAATTCCGGGCCGAACCCCCAAACAAGATGTGGAGAAATTCGAAGCGTTGCTGGGGGCTCATCCCACCATTCTCGAAGGCTTGATCCGTCACTGTGTCATCGTGACCAAGCAGAAGGTCCGCTGAGTTCCATATGTTGTGCGTTGGACTGGGTGTATCGTCTGTTGGGTTGTAGAACTTACTGTCGAAATGTGAGTGACAGGCCAAAAGGTTGGAATGGGGGACGTACAAAAGCGCATATAATTCCGGCCATGAAAACGGCTTCATATACCACATTGATGACGTTTTGTGTTGGATCTTTATGGTGTGACTCCAGTTGACGTGCGTCGGTGTGCACACATACACATGGCGCTCGTTTGGCATACGGGCTGCGGTCGTAATTGGTTTTTGCCCAACATCGACGAGGCGGTAGATGGGAGAATTGCCTTGCCGGCGCACTGCTTGCACAAACTCAGATTCTGTCTGCAAGAAATGGTAACCTGTTTCGTCGTAGAAGTGGAATTGATCCGCGATGGCCATGGTTTCATCCTGATAAGCTACTCGAGCTTGCCTGCTGAGGAGTCGCAGGAGGATGTACACAAGCCCGGTGGACTTTCCTGTTTCATCTTCAGGGAGATTGCTGTCGAGCAAATGGAAGAAGAAACGTACCGATCCCGGCTTGGCCTGTCACAACAAAATTCCGTGCCTTTGAGTGGAAGGTAGTGAGAGTGAGATCGTTGAATAGTTCCTCGTATTCGTCTCGGATAAGCAATGCGGGGGCGGGGCCGTTGTAGTTTGGAAGGTTGTGGAGGAGGGTGGGGCCGTTGTAGTCCGGAAGGTTGTTGAGGAGATCCATGGGTAAGGGGAAGCACCCAGTTTTAATGAACGTGAAGTTGAGTTCGGTAGGATCTAAGGAATCCTCTTCCTCCGAGGTTGGCGAGAAAGTAGGAGTGGGATGCTTGATGGGGGGTCTGGGAACGACGATAGATACTTCAGTTAGGAACTCTCGGATATGCTTCCCCCAAACCAATTTGTGTAGCGCTTGAAAGGAATCTTGATCGACAGTATGAAGCTCACAAGAAAGCTCTGACTGGCTGTCGATGCGGGGACGTTTGGAAGGGGGCGCCGTCATGACTGTATGTGGAAGAGAGAGATGGAGAAGGGGACTGGTGAGAAGAGAAGAGATGGCTGCGATGACGGGGGAAATCAAGCCCAAACAAGACTGAAACCCTTCTGAAACCGAAAACAAACGGCCTTGCACATACTTCTAATGGCAGGCGGTGGTTAGAGCCAAAACGCGAAGGTTTGAAACAAGAGTTGTGGCTTGGGGCGTGGGTATGGCGCTGCAACGGCTGTATTAGTGCCGAAGTGACGAGATCAAGGTTTGGTAAACAAAGGTATTATGCAGCATTGATATTTTCTAATAACAGAAAAGAAGTTCATACTCACCTGAGTCCGATGTTCCCTTCGAGTCCAATCGCCTACAAACGCAACACACTTGCGGCTTGTCTCCACGGAGGACAGGAATGGATTCGCAATGTTGTGTGCGGATAATCCACAACACAGGGTCGCAGAACCGGTAGGAGGGAGTGTACGGACGATAGAAGGGAGTATCCAGAGCTTGATGTGAGCGGATAATCCACAACACAAATGCTACTGGAAGGAGGATGATGGTAGAGGTAAGTACGAGGAGATGAGAATATTTGCCGACAAGCCTCACTGACGCGATCAGCGCGCCCAACACACACAAGGCCAAACAAACCAGTCTTCCTCATCGTGCCATCATCACCACCACCACCGCCATCACTACCTCTCCTCACAGCACCTAAGGCCGGTCTTGTGGATTATCCGCGGACCAATACTGCATACACACTCTAATCTTGGAGTCGTCTTGTGGAGTATCTCTCGCTAGCTAAGCGTGGTGGCGACTTGCTATAGATGGAGAATGAAGCCCTGTCATATTGGATGCCACAGAACACACTAGGTACGCATTTCTAGGTACGCATTTCTATCCCCTACTTAATATGGCGACTCATCTTAGACTTCCTCTGTTCAGAGTCATCGCCGTCCTCAAAACTCTCTCCGCCAAACTTCTCTTTTCGCTTTGAAGTAGGTTTCTTGCCATTGCCGCCTTTCGCCACTGCCGCAAGAATCTTTCGTTCAGGTTAGTACTACCCAAAGTCCATTCATTCGCGAGCTCACATTGTAAACCTCAGTTCCTTTCTTCGACCGTCGGGCCTGCTCGGACGTCTTTTTTAAATACAGCTTCATTAACGACCTGGCTGGCCAATCGTCTTCAAATCTTCTCAGCGCAGGGAACATATCACATGCCTGTAAGTTGGATCAGAACGAAAGTTTTCATAGTTCTACAATGTACCCACCGATTTGCAGATCCGTTTCAAGTCTTCCTCTTCTTGATTTGCCATACTGAAATCAGTATCGAGTGTCTTGTCACATTCTGAGGAAACGAAAGTCTGAAACCGGTGAGATCCACATTTGGTATCGGTTTTCGCCAACTTACCTGAATCTTAGTGAAATCCTCCTTTGACCACTTCATTGCTTTCTCGACGTTGAAGCCACCGCTATTGGGACGTCCTGGTTCCCCGGGAGGCTTCTTGATGAGTTGGCTCGCTTCGTGAATATCCATGCTCCCGTCGTCGTCGTCGTCGTCGTCCCCCTCGTCCTCCGATGTCAATGGCGAATCCACCATGTCTGTCACTGTCGGGTTTACCATGCTCTTGGCCAGCACTGCTTGTCGCCGATTCTCAGCCACCCGTTCCTCTCCGATATCAAAATCTTGATCGACCGTTATAGGAGCAAGCGGGCCTGCTCCCTCCAATATGAAGGAAAGCTCCTGCGCAATTTGCGGGAGGTTCCTCCTTACGATAGGTGCAGCAAAGGAAGCGTGGTTTCTTTCGACGTTCATTTTGGTGGAGCTCCCATGAACTTTTCGCTCAGCGGCTATATACCATTCCATACCTTTGTTAAACGGTTTTGACGATTCCGTTGCGCGGATACGACACCCTTGTTCATGTTCAACGCTATTGACAATTTCGTTGCTCGGATACAACACTCTTGTTCAGCGTTATTGTTTTCCCTCTCACCTTGACACCCTGCCCGTCGCCATGGTTCAAACGCCCCGCTGGTGTTCATCCCAATTAGGAAATCCCGAACAAAAAGGCTCATCGCCAATATAAGGCCAACGTTCTCCACTCCCTTCTTCCTCAACAATGCTTTCCTTCATCCACATTCGCACCTTTCTGAAACAATTCTCTGTCTTCTCTTCAGTAAGTTCATTGTTTCCAAATACTCTCTCGTCACGATCTGAACTGATCCTTTGGCAGGGCTACAAGCTTGTTGCAAGGCTGACTGGACACATATCCCAAATCACTCAATTGGCGTTCTCTGACGATGGAGAAGTCTTAGCGAGTGGATGTTCGTTTCAACCTCATCTAGCCCGCTACAACTCACTGATGGTTCGGTTCTTTCAGCATCGGATGAAACTGTCAGGGTCTGGAGCACTACCACGTTCAAGCTACTTCATGAACTGCGGGACAAGGACCTTCGCTGGGGTCAAACCAGTGTCGTGAAGTGGTTACAAGGTCCACCTCGATGCCTCTTCATTGGCACTGGACGAGGTCATGTCGTCATCTACAAGTACAGCCACAGCACAGTAATGCAATGTCCGACGTTCATACGCGCTCAACCTGACTTATCTGGTTTAGGCTCGCCTCATCACATCCGAAAACGTTTTTAGGACGACCGCAGTCGAAGATCTCGCTTTTAATAGTTCCACTCGGTGCCTTGTTGTCTGTGATACATACGGAGAGATAAAGGCTTACCTTGCGGATTCAAACTGTAAGTGGATCAGGACCTTCGATGCAGTATCGCCCGACGCCTGACGCTTTCTCAGTCAAGCTCAAGTTCATTTGGAAGTACAATGTCCCGGGGAGCTTCATCATTAGAAGACTCCAATTTAGTGGAAGCGAACTGTATGCATATGTGTTACATACAGGGCAGCGGTCAGTAGAGCATGTCGATATCAAGCATCGATCTGACTGATATGATTTTGGATAGCCTTGCGATTGACCCCAGTACCGGCCAATATAAGACTGAAAGGACTGTCCCAACAGCTATGTATGTCATTTCCGCTGTGTGCCGTAGACTTCATTAACACTTCATTTCTCAGGGGTGGGGTTTCAACCAGTCCAGACAGTGGACTTACGCTCGTTGATAATCTCAGCACCGGCTTCGATCTTTACACCTCTGCGACGCTATCGAAGAGGGTATCGTTTCTGTTGCCCGGAAAGTTGAACAAAGCAAAAGACGCTGCCTTCATTGAGAATGGTGGTGCTGTGGCGTGTCCAGCGCCTTATGGGGCTGTTTACCTCTACGGAATCTTGTCGTCCACATCATCTCCAAACGAGATCATCAGACATAGTACGTTGCTGCTGGAGTATTGACCGTGATGCGCTGACACCATCCATTCCTGCAGAAAACGTGCGGGTTGTCACCGTAAGTTGATCCCAAGCATACCTCGCTGTGGCTTGCTGACTCGCCGACCAGGGACAGTCGTATCCAGGTCGACACTTGCTTGCCAGCGGCTCGGGCGCTGGAGCTTTCGATATTTACCTTTGGGAGAAGAAGGTAAGCGCGCTTGATTTCAAGCGTGTATCAAAATCTCATGCATATCAGATCCAGGGTGGTAAATCATCATTCATCGTTGGTGGATTGTTCTCGTTCCAGGGTTTATTCAACTTGTTTGTTTTGTGTGTTGTGCTCTCGATGTCAGCCGCTCAATGGCCAGGTGCCTTCGATACGGTGTGTACTCTACAACCGACCCGCTGGCACATTGCACTAACCTTAGAAACAGATCGCAGAAAATATAGCAGCCCACCTTCCAAGCTTTGAGACCACTCCTACCACAATCGTTTACATCTCGACAGTGACCGCACAGTATTCGACGATTACTCCCGTAGAAGTTCACCCCCCCACCACACTGGCATCCACCCTTGCGTCCACTGCAGCTGCCGCCCCATACTCCACCATCCCTGACGGTTATTTTAACGATATTAATCCTCCCGATGTTTTGTACTTGTGATCTTTGTGTGCTCTTGGACTCCACTGCATTAGCGTAGCTACTTCGTGATGATCTCGAATATCATACCCTTATTTCCCGCCTCCTCACGCAGTCGGCACCAGCGCCCTTACCTCAGCGCGGCCCAGAGCCGTAGATCAATCAACTGTCAAAGCAATCGTTCCCAACATGCGCCGTGCTTGCTTTCTGTCTTGGCGGGTGCTCAGTGGGCACTCAGCGCGTGACTCAGCGCATGCTCAGTGTGCGACGAATATTACGCATGAAATTACTTTACATTTCTTCCGCATATTAACGTTCACAAACCTCGGGTCAATACATATCATCTGGATGCCATTTCAAAGGCCCGATATTGGAAGGCAAAACGCTACATCTGATGTCCCTCGAAATGAAAAATTTACTCAGATCATATTGCCACATTTGATATGCGGCTACATATATTTCATTTTGGAGTCTGCATATACCACCAGTACTCCACAGTCTTATTGTATTTGCAGCCCTGAATACTTTGCTCAGAATGAATCACACATCACTGTCAAAACAATTAGCATTTACTACATACCATCAAAATATCAAGGTTTTTCTATTTAAGGTACTTTTCGCTCCAAAATCCTTTCTCGAAGAGGTAACATTTAGTTATGAATTTAGCATACATTTTTCAGGCCTCTATAGAATCCAGTCCCAGCAGTGTCAACTGCCATAGCTACCTCCAAAGACTCCTCATTAACTGCCTCATCTTCCTCAGAATCACCCCCATCGTCTTCAATAACCAATTCTGAGGCTAAATTTAAATAAGTAAAAATCACCTGTAAATCAAGATTAAATACTTACTATCAGATTCAGCAGGTTTTGCA
>ML210354.1:32895-51196 GCA_004369085.1 Coprinopsis marcescibilis
TTCAGCATAGTCTAGACTCAGATATGAGTCGGTACAAATCATAATGACAGAACTGAATGCGTCATGGTTTGTAATGCTATGGTCATGTATATGACATGAGCATATTGACTTAGTCATGAGTATTGACATAAGTATAGTTGATTGTTCTAAGTTCAACACAAATCGTTGAGGGTTGTAAAGAGGATGTTCATAATTCGCATTTTTGGCGAGTACGATCCTGGAGAGTTCTTTGTTGGTATTGGTGGGGTACTCCAAATTGAAGTAATTCGGTTGGAGTTTGGTAAGAGATGGTGCAGCGTTGAAAGTGATGTTGTTTATATAAGCGGCCATGATAGTGTTGGAGATTTTGACTGATAAGTCGAGTAGAATCTGTAGAGTTTCTGAAGATATCTTGTCGATCGTTTCTGGTCTTTTATAATCGATGAATCTTCTTGTAATCCTCTAAGATCTGAGTGGTGTTGGTCAAATGTCGTGGTGGTTCCCATGAGGCTTCAGATATCAGGTAGCCTTTCCATTGGACAAGGAACAAATGACCTCTTCCTCTTTTCTTGTGATTGATAATCACTTCGACTTTATATTCTTCTTGTCCATCGATAAGGTCAGGTGGTGGGCTGTCATATGAAGGTCCGTGCATGCCGGTTTCCGTATATGGTGATAACCAAATGGTATGGAAGACGTCATGAATCTTCCATTGTTCGGGTAAGGCAAGACAATAAGAAACTGGTCCGATGATTTCTGTTATTTTGAATGGTCCTTCCCGTTTTGGTCTTATCTTGTTGGAGAGATAACGACGATTGAGGTTCTTCGCTTCTAGCCATACTTTGTCTCCAAATTTGAATGGTATGACATTGTTTTGTGACCTAGTGATCATTCTGTTTCTGGCTAGTTCGTGGGCAGCGATGGCTTCTTTTCGAGATAGGGTAAGGTCTGTCATCCTTTCTTCGACTGATGGGATGTTTGATTGTTCAAAGGCTTCTGGAATGCCTTGTGGTTGAAGTCCCATGATAAGTTCAAATGGCATCTTCTGATTGTCTGCATGTTGTCGATTGTTGTAGGTAAATTTGAGCATGGGAAGGTGATCTTTCCAGGTTTCTGGATGATTGACTCAGTAAATTCTGAGATAGGTTTGTACTTCTTGAAGTCCTCATTCGGATGCTCTATCAGTTTGAGGGTGATATGCTGTGGAAAGTCGAGAGTCTATTCTGAGCCTTTTGAGGAGTTCGCAATGTGATTTTGCTGCAAAGTTCAGTCCTCTGTCGGATATGATTCAGTTGGGAATGCTGAATCTTTGGAATGTTGTGTCGATAATCATCTTGCCTGTTTCCTCTGTGTCGCATTCTTTATTGCATGGAGTGGAAATCACCCCCTTCATAAGGCCTTGATCCACCTGGATTAAGATTGAGTCGTAAATCGTCCCATTTTCTTCAATTGGTGGTAAACCACTCATGAGATCCATAGTAACAAAAGCAAATGGTCGGTGTGATCCGGTTGACTTGTTGGGAATCAATGTTGGTTTCAGAGGTCGGCGATTGATCTTGAACTGTTGACAGATGGTGCATCCTTTAACATAGTCTTGTACTGCTCCTCTGATGCTGGGAAACCAGTAGTTTTGGCTAACTTTGAAGTATGTTTCAAGCTTTCCAGGGTGTCCAGCAAGGATTGAGTCGTGATGATTTCGAATGATTTGTCGATGTAGTTCTTGATTTTGGGGGATATACATCTTTCCTTTAAAGAAAAGTGCGGTTTTCCCGTTTTTGCTTTCCATATGCCAATTGTTAAGATCTTTTCACAATTCAGTAGGAATGTCCTTGCTCTTCAGCAAGTCTTCAATCTTGTCAATCATTCCTACGTCAAAGTTTTCTTTGGGTTGGTCCAGTACTTTGGCTAGCAAATCGATGTTCATGAGATTGATTTTGGTTTCTTTCTGAAAAAGTTCTTTAGGAAGTAAGACCATGTCCTCATTATCATGGTCTTCCCCTTCAGGGACGTGATCAGGTCTTCGGGAGAGAGCATCGGATTGGATCATCTTGCTTCCAGGGGTATAGTTGAATCAATAGTTGAATTGAGTAAGAAAGGTGTACCATCTTGCTTGGCGTCAATTCAATTTTCGAGTTTCTTTGAAATATGAAAGATTTTTGTGATTGGAGAGGACTTCAATTGGGTGTTGAGCTCCCATTAGGTAGTGGTGCCATTCGGTAAATGCTTGGATAAGAGCCAGGAGTTCTCGGTCATAAATTTCATAGTTCCGTTCAGTTTGAGTCAGCGTTTTCGAAATGAACGAGATTGGGTGTTGAGCTCCATTGGTATCAAGTTGGGTGAGAACTGTCGCATATTTCGATGCATCACATTCGACTTGAAATGGTTTTTCCAAATTGGGCATGATCAAAACAGGTTGTTCAGTGAATCACCTTTTCAAAGTGTTGAAGGCAATTTGTCTTTGTGGAGTCCAATTGAAGGTGACTCCTTTTTGAAGGAGTTCGTTCATTGATTTTGCCAATTCAGAGTATCCTCGAATGAATTGACAGTAAAAGTTTCCAAATCCTAAAAAGGATTGTACTTGTTTCACCATCTTCAGGGCTGGCCAATCTTTAATTCCAGTGACTTTCTTTGGGTCCATGGAAATTTGTCCTTCTTCAACGATCATTCCAAGGTATTTGATTCATGTTTGGCAAAATTGGCATTTTTCGGGTTTCAAATAAAGGTTGTTGTCTTTGAGCACTTGAACAGTTTTCCGGGTGTATTCAATCATCTTTTCCTTGGTTTTGGTAAAGATGAGGATGTCGTCCATATAAATGATGATGCAACGTCCTTTGGTTTTGACTTCATCGAATATGTGATCCATCATTGCTTGAAAGGTTGCTGGGGAGTTACACATGCCAAAAAACATGACTGTTGGTTCAAAAAGTCCTAGGTTCATTTTGAATGCTGCTTTCCATTGGTTGCCATCATGGATTCGAATATTGTTGTATCCCCATTGTATGTCCAATTTGGTGAAGTATTTCACTCCTTTTAACTTGTCAAGGAGTTTGGTGATGAGTGGAAGAGAATACGTGTTTTTGATAGTTCCGTCATTAAGGTAGCAATAATCTTGACAAGGTTGAAGAGGAATCTTGACTTTTCCATCTTTGATGATCAGTTTCTTCTTGACAAAGAAGAAAGGGGCAGCGTTTGGGGATTGTGATGGTCGAATGTACATTTTGGCAAGATTTTCCTTGATAAACTTTTCGAGTTCCTTTTGTTCGTCTAAGGTGAGATTGTACCTTTTGAACGATTTGGGAATAAAACCGTCTTTAAGTTCAATCTTGTGATCCCAGGGTTTCGAGTCGGGGAATCGGTCGGCTTTCTTTTTGTCGAAAATGTCCAAATAGTTGTGATATTCTGGTGGGATTCATTGTTCCAAGGTGTGAGGTTGTTCTGGTGTCACAGTTGCCAGTTCCTGAGCAATTGTGGATTTTGCTCAAATCCAAATAGATTCTAAGTGTGGGGATTCTTTTCCTTGGAAATTGGGAAGTAGAGCCATATTGATTTCTTCCTGGGTAGGGTTTGACAGTTTTTCTATCTTCTTGGTTCGAAGATACTTGAGAATAGTTTTCATGGTTCAAGTTGTTTCCTTCTGTTTCCACGAGAGAGATCTGTTTGTCCAGTCGATCGAAGGATTGGCTTTTTGAAGCCATGGTGCTCCAAGGATGATCTTTTCTTGTCCTAGGCCAGTAATGAAGAATCATTCTTTGAATCTTTTTCCATGTATGATGATGTGTGCTTTGGCATAGTATCGAATGATCCCATTTTTGTTCAAGGTACCATTGACGTTTTGTGCAGGAATTGGAGTTGTAAGTCGAGTAAGGGGAATCTTGAGTTTTCATGTGTAATTCTGATCAATGAATTGATCATCAGCTCTGCAGTCAATGAGAGAGTTGGTTCCAACATTTTCGGATCCATTCTTTCCATGAAATGACAATGTAGTGGGGAAAATCAAAGTCATATTGGATGGGTCGGCATAGAGAACAGATTGTACTATCTTGGGAGGTACTACAGTTGGTATAGTCCTCCTTAGGCAAAACCCTCATTCTTCTCGAGTTCTTCTTCAAACTTTTCATGTTCTTCAGGATCCATGTTGCTGAGGATTTGTTGAACCGATTTGTAAGCGGTTGCTCCGGTATATTTCTTCTTTGTTTCTTGGGTTCCTGGTTCGTTTCGTGGTTTGAAAGTGGACCATGATTTGTATCCATCTTTTGGTCGAGAGGACAGTTTTCTCTGCTGTGTCCTGGTTTGCAACAGAAGAAACAAAGTCCCTTGCGGATACATTCTTCGCATATTTCATCCGTCATTTTTGGAAGGCAAACAAAGGGTTTCTTCTGAGTGGAAAAGGAGTTGATGTCCATTGGGACTCCATAGTCCTTGTTTTTCTTGGTGTTTGTGGTTGGGAACAATTGAAATCCCTTCTTCATGAGTTGAAGCATCCTGTGGTTGTTGGATACTTCAATCATGGCATCGTACCATGCTTTAAGATCAGTGGGTTTATCCTTCTTGGCCCAAAATTTCTCAAGAGTGTTGAAATTGAGAGAACTTTGGAAGATATCGGTGATCATCTTGTTGGTGGGATCGGCTGGATCAGAAAGATCGGGTTTGTAGGGGCTTTCCGCCAACTTGTTCTTAAATGTGTTGATGAAATCTTCACCTGAATCCTTCCAAGTTTTTTGCAGGTTCTTGGAACGAAATGTCTGCATGTTCTTTTTCGTAAAATGAGTCATTAAGTCGTTTGTTAAAATTGGTCCAAGTTCCGAGGTTGTATTGGTGTCCTTGTTTGGCATTGTTGATAAAGGTCCGTTGCCATTCAGCAGCAGTTCCCCCTATTATGTAAGACAGGGTGAACAGAATTTTCTTAGTGTCGGACCATTCTGGGTTGGTGAGGATGTAGAGAATAACTTCTTCCATCCATCCTTCATATTTGCTTCGTGTTCCATCGAATTCGGAGGGTTTCCTCATTCCTTTAACTTCTTCACCCTTCTTGGTGATTGTTGCTCAAATAGTTGATTCATCAGTAGGTGCCATATCGTCTGGGTGTCTGTACTCGGTAAATTTTCGTTCTTCTTCTTGTTTTTCAACTGCTTGTTCAAATGCAATTTGTAGACGATTGAGTTCTTCGATTTTGTTCAGTTGTAGTTTGGGTAAAATTATCGTTGGATATTCTGGTTTGAGTTCTGGTTCTGGTGGTGTCAGGTTGATATCTTCTTTTTCGAAGGTAGGGTCGAAGTCTTGTTGTTGTTGTTTTCCTTTGTCGGATTTCGATCTTCTGATCACAGTTTTGTCGAGGTCTTTCGAGTAAGGTGGTTGTGCAATTATTGGTTTTACCGATCGTCACAATGGTCCAATGTCTTTGGTTTGTTCGTAGTTGGCCATCTTGGCAATAGTCCTCGTCCTGATCAACAAGGTTGTGTTTGAAGTAGTTTCGATCTTCTGTTATGATGCAAGATGAAAGATACGTCTTAGTCATTCAAAGATAGTCTTGCAAGGTAGAGTCAAGACGAGCTAACGTCAAGATGATTTGAGTGTTCGAAGATTCGAGGAGACGACTAGTCAACGAGAAGAACAATGAAGTTCTTATTTGCAAAACTATTGAAAGTTAAACAAGTAGAAACAAGATCGAAACTAAAGTACAACTACCCTAAGTAGTAACCTTAAATACTATCTTCTTATCTTCTTATCTTCTTATCTTCTTATCGATTGTTATCGATAAGTTCCAACCGTTATCTCGTATCTAAATATACTCTATGACTCAAACTATCCAGCTGACGGAGTCAGATGGTCTCGTTAGTCAAAAATAAACTTATCCAAATTCCGAACCTATTCTGAATCCCAATATTCCAACATACCAATTCTTCGCCAATAAACAGTCTGATACTCCACTTCTTCTGACATCATCTCTCCATCGTTATGTTCCACTGGAAGTGTAACACCTCTCCTTGCTGTTCATCATGCCAATTGTGATCATCTCTCATTGCTGATATCTCTGGTTGCTGTCAACACAAGTCTTCCTGTTACGATTGATGAACGATCGGAACATTTGGACGATTCGGACGATGAAGTGACACTGAAGAGTCAGATGGATTATTGGAAAAGGATGGGTTTATTTGATTGGATGATAACGAAGATTGATATGGAACTTGAGGTGGATTCATTTTCTCAAGAATATGGTCATTTGATTTCGTCAGATGATGAGTAGGGTATATTTAGATATAAGATAATGGATGGAACTTATCGATCTTTGATCGATAAGAGATAAGAAGATAAGAATAGTGTATTTAAGATTACTACTTTGGGTAGTTGTACTTTAGTTTCGATCTCATTTCCACTTGTATTCTTACAATAGTTTTGCGAATAAGAACTTAATTGTTCTTCACTCGTTGACTGATCGTCTACTCGCTCGAACACTCAATCAATCTTGATGTTAGTTCGTCTTGATTCTACTCGCAACTCTATCGTTGAACGACTAAGGTGTACTATTCACCTTGTGTTGTAACACTTCCAACTTGTCTTCCACAAACTACTCTTGATCTCATCGAACGCTCAACTTCTCTAACTTCTCCAACATCAGTCTTGACAACTGGGAGCCTCTTATCAAGAACAATCTATAGTATAATTGGCTAAGATGTTATTACTTTTGTCTTGTGCCATAACACCACCCACTGTTTGTGCCTCTTCTGACTCTGGTGAGCTCATAAATGCATCAAATATGTCTTTAAATCATTAACAACTGAACATTACAAGTGATATCAGATGCTTAATGTTAGCCAAATTGTTGAAAGGAAAACCAAACACAGACATTCAAGAAATATTCAAGATAGGACCACTGGATTACTATGTTCGAATCATCGAGGGTGGTAAAGAGGATGAGGATAGTTTATGGATTGAGAGATTTCGATTCGAGTAGAATCTTCAAGAGGAAGGGTAGGTTCAATCAAAGTGAAATTGGTTGGTTTCAAGGGGGCAACAGAGCAAAGAGATTCAAAGTTGATGTTGGACATTTTTGAAGTGTGTGGAAAGGTGGTAATCAATTCGATGGAATGGGTTGAGTTTCCAAAAGTCGAAGATTTCTTTCTTTTGAGGACTTCTGTTCGATGTTATGTCTTTGTTTGTATTCTTCTAAGATCCGGGTGGCATTGGTCAGATGCCCCTTTGGTTCCCAGGAAGCTTCAGATATCAGGTAGCCTTTCCATTGGACGAGATAGAGGAATCCTTGTCCTCTCTTCTTGTGATTGACGATAGATTCTACTTCGTATTCTTCTTTTTTGTTGATAAGATCAGGTGGTGGGTTGGTGTGGTTAGGTCCATGGAGTTCAGTTTCTTTATAAGGAGATAACCAAACTGTGTGGAAAATGTCGTGTATTTTCCATTGAGTTGGGAGTTTGAGGCAATAAGAGACTGGTCCTATGATCTCCATTATCTCGAAAGGTCCTTCTCTTCTCAGTTGGATCTTGTTTGACAGGTATCGTTGGTTGAGGTTCTTTGCTTCTAGCCAGACTTTTTGTCCAAGTCTGAATGGAATGACGTCGTTTTGACTTCGTTGAATCATTTGTTGTCGTGCTAGTTCATGTGCTGCAAGGGCTTCTCTTCTGGCAATAGTAAGGTTTTCCATTCGTTGTTCAACTGATGGGATATTCGAGGTTTCAAATGCTTTTGGGATGCCTTGTGGTTGTAGTCCCATGATCAGTTCGAATGGAGTTTTCTTGTTATTGGCATGTCGTTGGTTGTTGTAGGTGAATTCAAGAATGGGGATGTGTTCTTTCCAAGTTTTGGGATGATTGATGCAATAAATTCCCAAAAAGGTTTGAACTTCTTGAAGTCCTCGTTCGGAGGCTCCATCTGTTTCGGGGTGGTAGGTGTTGGAGAGTCTTGAGTCAATACCTAATCGTTTAAGGAGTTGTATATGAGATTTGGCTGCGAAGTTTGGTCCCCAATCAGAAATGAGTCGTTCTGGAATTCCGAATCTTTTAAATGTTGAGTCAAGAATGAGTTGTCCAGTCGTTTCTGCATCGATTTCTTTATTGCAAGGAGTAAGAATTACCTCCCTGTAAAACCTCTATCCACCTGGATAAGGATAGCATCGTAGTGAGTACCGTTTTCTTCGATTGGTGGTAGTCCTGACATAAGGTCTATTGTGACAAATGTGAATGGGCAGTGTGATCCCGTGGTTTTGTTCGGAATGAGAGTGGGTTTCAATGGATGTCAGTTGATCTTGAATTGTTGGCATATAGCACATCCGTCGATGTATTGTTTGACTGCTCCTCTCATCCCAGGGAACCAGTATGATTCTTTCACCTTAAGGTATGTTTCTATTTGTCCTGGGTGTCCTGCTAGTACTGAATTGTGGTGCTGCCTGATAATTTCTTGTCAAAGATTTTGATCTTGTGGGATGTACATTTTTCCCTGGTAAAAGAGGGCTCTTTTCCCATTCTTTTCTTCAATCTTCCAATCTTCCAATCTTCCATGTCTTTCTTCAATTGTGTGGGAGAATCTTTATCTTTGAGGAGTTGTTGTATCTTCTCAGTGATTCCCATATCGAATCATCCTTCTGGTTGATCCATAATAGTCTGTTGGAGTTTGGTATCGAGAAGATTCATGAAGAGTTCGGCAGGGAGAAGAATCAAGAAGAGTTTGGCAGGGAGAAGAATCATGAAGAGTTCGGCAGGGAGAAGAATCATGTCCTTGTTATCATGATCTTTGATAGGGAAATGATTGGGTCGTCGGGATAATGCATCGGCTTGAATCAACTTTGCTGCCAGGGTGTATTCGAATTTGATATCAAAGTCGGCTAGGGTAGTGTACCATCAAGCTTGTCGTCTATTGAGTTTGCAAGTTTCTCGAAAATAAGAGAGGTTTTTGTGGTCGGAGAGAATCTTGACTGGGTGTTGTGCTCCTAAAAAATAATGTCTCCATTCTGTACATGCTCGAATAAGAGCCAGTAATTCCCAATCGTAGATTCCATAGTTTCATTCAGCTGGAGATAAGGTTTTCAAGATGAATGAAATAGGGTGTCTTGCTCCGTTGACATCTTGTTGAGTAAGGACTGCTCCTGTCATGTATTTTGATGCATCGCATTTGATTTGGAAAGGTTTTTCTAGATCTGGCATAATGAGTACTGGTTGTTCAGTAAATCGTTGTTTCAATGTATCAAATGATTTCTGTTGTTCTTCTGTCCAGTCAAATGAAACTCCTTTTTGCAGGAGTTCGTTCATCAGTTTTGCCAGTTTGGAGTATCCTTGAATGAATTGTCAATAGAAGTTTCTGAATCCTAAGAATAATCGAACTTGTTTTGTGGTTTTTGGTTCAGGCCATTCCTTCAGTCCTTCAACTTTAACAGGGTCCATCGATATTTTTCCTTCTTTGATGACCATCCCAAGGTATTTGATTTTCTCTTGGCAAAACTGGCATTTTTCAGGTTTCAAGTAGAGGTTGTTGTCTTTCAATACTTGGAGGACTTTTCGGGTTTCGATGATCATCTGTTCCTTTGTAGTGGTAAAGATAAGGATGTCATCCATATAAATGATTATACATCGTCCTTCATTCTTGACTTTGTCAAAGATCTGGTCCATCATTGCTTGAAATGTTGCTGGTGAATTGCACAATCCAAAAAACATAACAGTTGGTTCGAATAGTCCAAGGTTGGTTTTGAAAGCTGCCTTCCATTGGTCTTCTTTTTGAATTCGAATGTTATTGTATCCCCATCGAATGTCTAGCTTGGTGAAGTATTTGGCGCCTTTGAGTTGATCAAGTAGTTCAGTGACTAATGGAAGAGGGTAGGTGTTTCTCTTTGTCCAAGTGTTGAGAAACCTATAATCTTGGCATGGTCAGAGTTCTCCTTTTGCTTTCTTTTTGACAAAGAACATTGGGGATCCCATTGGAGATTGGGATGGTTGGATGTATTTCTTTGCCAGGTTTTCTTTAATAAACTTCTCAAGTTCCTTTTGTTCGAGAAGAGTAAGATTGTACGATTTGAAGGATTTTGGAACAAAGGCTTCCTTCATTTCGATTTTATGGTCCCAGGGTCTTGAGCTTGGAAAGCGGTCGGATTTCTTTTTATCAAAAATGTTGAGGAATTCGTGATACTCCTCTGGTATTCTTTCTTTGAGTGGTTTCTCGATAACTTCTTTTGCTTCTGAGGCAAGTTCTTGGGCAATTGTCAATTTTGCTTGTAACCAGACGGTTCAAACATGTTTGATTTCTTTTCCTTGAAAAGCTCGAAGAAGGGATGAGTCGATTTGTATGTTGGTTAATCCTTCTTCTTCCAGTTGTGGTTTCTTCCTTCGAATATTGAGATAGTTGATAAAACTCTGGTTGATCTTTGACATGTTTCTTTTCTTCCATGAAAGACTTCCAGTTGTCCAATCGATTTTGAGATTCACTTTTCGAAGCCAAGGGGCTTCTAAAATAAGCTTTTCTTTTCCTAATCCGGTAACGTAGAATCTTTCTTTGAATCTTCGTCTGTTGACGATAATCCAGGAATTGAGATAAAATTTAATGGCTCCTTGTTTGTTCAGGGTGCCATCTACATTTTGGGCAGGGATTGGAATAGGGATTCGAGTGAGTTTTGCTCCAATTTTTCATGTGTAGTTCTGATCGATGAACTGATCATCTGCTCCACAGTCTACAAGAGTTTGAGTTCCAACATTAATGGGTCCGTTCTTTCCATTGCACGACAGGGTAGTGGGGAAAATCAAGGTGATATTTGATGTGTCGGCATATAGGATAGATTGTACAGTTTTGGGAGGTACTACAGTTGGTGTAATCCTCCTCAAGCAAAACCCTGATTCTCTTTGATGTGTTCTTGGAATAATTCAATTTCTTCTTTGTCCATGTCTTTCAACAATTGTTGGACTTTTCAATAGGCGTCCTGTCCAGAAGTCTGCTTGGTAGTGTTGTTTGTATACTTGTTTGGTTTCTTAAAGGAATTCTGTTTAGAATCCTTTGGTTTCTTTGGACAATCTTTCAATCGATGTCCTGGTTCTTGACAAAAGAAACAAGCTCCGGTCTTTCACAATTGTTCTCGAATTTTGTCGGTAAGTTTGGGGTGTCATTTCTTTCCATTGCTTTGAAAAGTGTCGATGTCCATAGGAGTTCCTTGGTATTCACTGTTGGAGGATTTGTACAAAGATGTAGAGGTGGATGGGTATTTCTTTATCCCCATGGTGAATAGTTGGAACATCCAGTTGTTATTATGGACTTCGGCAGTAGCATCAAACCATTGTTTTGGTTTGGCTGGTCAGTCCCATACTTTCCGAAGAGTGTCTTTGTCAAGGGATTTTTGGAAAATGTCGGAAATCATCATATTAACTGGGTCAAATTCAAGAATTGGATCATTGGCGAAGGGTTGGTAGGGTGTTTTGGCCATGATGATCTTGAACTGGTTAATGTGTTCCTCTGCCAACACTTTCTTGGATTTCTTGAGGTTTTTTAGTTCCTGGAAGGCGAAATCGGCTCTTTCTTTTTCAAAGAATTGTGCATCGAGTTCCTTTTGAAAGGTTCTCCAGGTTCCTAAGTTGATCATGTTGTCATCGTTGGTATTTGCTTGAAGAAAAGCTGTCCTCCATTGTGCTGCTGCTCCTTCTGTCATGTAGGAGAAAGTAATGAGAATTTTGTCATTGTTGTTGTACAATGGGTTGGATAGGATGAAAATTAAAAGTTCTTCCTTCCATTGGTCATACATCTCTCTTTTTCCATCAAAGGTGGAGGGTTTATTGATTCCTTTAAGTCCATCTTTCTTCTCTTCCTTTTGTGTTTGAGTTACAGAAATAGTAGGATTGATTTCTCGATCAAGTCGAGTGGGTTCAAGTTGGGATGCCATTCTTTCATGTTTCTTCCAATCTTTGAGTGGGTCAAAGTCAGTAATAGTTTGTCCAGCAGCTTCAAAGCCCCTTTCGTTTTGTAGAAGGGTTCGTTCCAAAGGTGTTAATCCTGGTGGGGTTGTTTCGCCTCTTTCATAGGTGGGATCGTATATCGTTGGTTCGGTTTGATGTTTCTCTTTTCGTTCTTTTCGTTTCTGTTTCCGTATTTCCTTTCGATCCTCGGTGGTTGAATATGGTTCTTCAAAACCTTCAGATGTGGCTCTTGAGGTTGTGCCGGGATTGGTTTCTGATTGATCGGCCGTGGTTGGGGGTCCTCATCACAGTCGATGAGGGAAGTGTTTGAGTAGCTTCGATCTTCTGTTACGATGCAAGGTGAATAATACACCTTAGTCGTGACTAATGAATCTGATTCAATAAGAGACTCCTTAGTCGTCAAGACTTTGTAGGAGAAGCAAGCGAGTAAGACTCTAACGAACTAATGTTAGAGAAGTTGAGCGTTCGTTCGAGATCGAGACTAGTTGAGTAAAGACGAACAAGAAGTTCATATTGATTCAGACTAGAAAGTACAAAGTAAACAAGATTGAAACTAAAGTTACAACTACCTAATAAGGTAAGTTTAAATACTATTTCGTTATCTCTTATCCGTTAGATCCTTCCGTTATCAAACCATTATCATAACTAATAATAACTAATGACTCGAACTAATCATCTGACAAAGTCAGATGGTCTTGTTAGTCCAAAAATAAAAATACCTCTCAATCACTATCATAACCATCTAACCCTAATCTCATCCAATCAATAATCCAATCGAGAACTTTATTGTTATCGTACCCTTCAACGAGTGAGTTCGTAACAGTCCCTGGATGATATAAGGAGCTTGTTGCTTATACTCTGGGCCAAATATGAGTGCACACCACACTTTGTGAAGAAGCAAAAAAAAGAAAAAGAAAAACAGAACAGCTCTCCTACTAGAGCCATTGTACAATGTACTGGTTGCAATGGACATAAGAGCATAAGTTGCTCAAGGGATTAAGCATGAATCTCATCTAATATTTTGCCAAGGACAACAATATCCAGCATAAGTCTGGTTGTAGTACAGGTGCCAACTCAGGCCCTGGCCCCTGACCAAGTGAGTGCAACAGAACATCTGCGCTCACCAACATCTATGACCTGACAGCCTGGATAGCTGATGAATCAACCTTTCACCTTATGGGTTACTTACTAGGAAGACTTCCAAGTTTTAACAGACTCAGAGACAAACTACACTGTACTCAGCACATCCTTCTCCTCATGCACAGGCAAGTTACTTGGACACAGAAACCATCTCCCACACCTGTATATAGAGTCCTTAAGCATTTACATCATTTTCACTTATGGCAGTGCATATTTATGTGCAACTAGTACGTGCACAAGTAACTTGGATTTGCCAAGTATACTTAAGTTGCTTAAGTAACTTTAAGTAACTTTTGTATGGGTACGTAAACCGAACTTAAGTAACTTAAGTTACTTTGTGAACCATCCTTTCAAAGTCTTTCTATTCACTCACAGCTCGCTTATTCCCTTAAGCATGTTGCTGGTGCCCCAAGGACGTCCTGCACGTCGTCTTTGGGCATACCCTTGATCTGCTCGGCAAGTTCAACCGTTGCCCAACTCCTGCCTCTCGCCTCTCGCAGACCAGCTCCACCCCCACAACGTCTAGAACCCCCCGCAACCCCCTCCCACATGGCCGGCAAATACCAGCTGGGCCAAGACTCACAGCGAACCGTCCCACTCCAACCTGGAGAATATTGTCAACGACTAGTCGCGTTGGACGATGAAGTTGAGGGCAAACCTAAGGACATCGACGATGAAGAGGAACTGTACTGCTGGGAGGAAGAGGCGGACAGAGAGGGAATTGGATTCAATGACAAGCAAGAAGCCGATGAAGATAAAGGAAACAAAGAAGAATCCATCGGATCACAGCGTCGCAGACAGGCAGCACCAAAGCTCCCGGGGTGGCTTGAATGACGATTTTAAGCATGCTTTTTCATTCGCCACATCCACCACCCTGTCAATCCATGTCTTCAAGGATAGCGACAGCTGCTCGCAAAAATTTGCATCAAATCTTCATCTGGATACCTTGACTAGAAGAACACCATCACAAACTCTTCTCACTTCCTCCACAACTGCGTCCCAGTTACTGGGATATCAAAGTCACCACCGATGCCAGGCATTTGTGGACAGAGCTAGTCTCCCAGTCCACCCAGGGGGTATATGCTTTTACTGAAACGACGGCAATGTCAACACTCTCCGAAGGAACCAAGGATGCCCAAGATTTGGCGTTCCAGATCGCTGAAGACTACTTTTGCCTTCAAAGGAAGGGTAGAAAGGTCGAATCTGCAAGTTATATGGGTCAAAATAACCGCTGATTCGGTCCGCCAGCGCTCCGAATGATCCTCGACCTATGTAACGAGTCAGGCGACTATGCCGCCTGTTTGGACCTTTTCTAAGAGGTCAAGGAGCACCCTAACCAAGATGACGATCTTTTGATTATTGACTGACTCCATGTTGAGGAAGATCTTATGGCGCGATTCAACCTGCCTGATCCATTGGGCGCTGACCAGGACTCGCTCAAGCTTCTGGAATGGATGTTACGACAAGAACGTCATGGTAGTGACGCCCAAATTCGACGAGCAATGTCCACATACGATCTGGTCCTTCCTGCGTGCTGGAAAGAAAGTGATTGACCTTCAGCAATCGCAACATTTGAACTGATGACTGGTTATTTGGAGAAGGACTTCAACCACAATACGAATACACCTCCAAAGAGACAAGTCTCACAGGGTCAGCCCCCGTCCCCATCAGCGGAAGCCATGGCCTCAATCATGCGCACCACTCTTGCAACCCGCCATTTATGTTGGATCCAGCAAATTCTTCACATGCTTAAACACATCGGTATCGACCACATTGCTCTCATGTCTTTGACCTCATCAAACAAGGACAACAACACTCAACAAGGAAGGTCTAGGCAGCCGACTTGAGCCTGTCACCAGGCATCGCCGAACAGCATCCAAAACCACCACGGAACGCAGTTGAGGGTAGCACAAAGGCGACATTGTGTAAGAGCCATAGACACCGGTTGATAAACGTGGTTGGGAGGCCTTGGTTCTGAAGATCCTGCGATATAGCTGCTGGGTTGCGTTGATACAACAGTGCCAGCACGAGAAATTCGCCGAAGGACCTTCCTCTTCCTTTGTCGAATGACAGCAACCAGCCAAACAATAGACCCAACCTCGAGAAGCAGTGCATTGGAGGCGGCGACTGCAAGCATAGCGGGCACAAACTCGCCAATCATCTACAGAGAATCTAATGTATCCATAGAGATTGCAAAAGGCGGGGCAACGGAAACACCGTCCAAACCGGTGAACCTGATTCCAATCCTACAATTTACTCACGAAGACTCACTAATTCTTCACTGCAAGACCCAGGTTGACAGTCATCTCAGATCCCCAACCACTGTCAATCTCAAACACTTTCGAACATACGAAAAACACTGTCGTTGACGAAGTCAAACCGTATACAAGCTCGTTTCACACCTAACTTCTTAATAGCATCGAGATGGACAGTCACACAAGGTCTAACATCGATACAATCAGGCTTCTCACACTGCGTCGTCGCTCCTTAGGTGCAAACCCATTCAGCCCTGAACCTGCTCCTATTCTAAACTCCCGGAAACCATACCTTTACTCATACTTTGGCAACTAGGCTGAATCCTTAGCCCACACAGAGGAATTTGTCACAATAAGTGAGCCGTTCAGCCAACTGCGGACAGTGTGCTTCGAAGATACATCTTGAAACCAGAACCCAGAATTTGCTTTTGTCTTAAACGATAAGCAGAGCAAACATTTACGCAACGTTTATTAATCAGTATAGCTTCCTATTGACTAGACCATCATCGCATAGATTAAAGATCTTAAATGGGAATGGCATACGACCTTTACTCAACACCAATCTAAACCTCTGTCAGTCATCAGCTTGAGCCCTTATAGACATCGTACCTCGTCAAGGAAAGCCCTACATTTGACCCCGAGTCCATTGGCCATGAAGAGCGTGTCAATCTGCGACGCAGTTCTATCCTTGACTAGGATGAGAAACCTCGCTAATCCGAGATCACTACAACTTTTGTTAGTTTAAGGAAAGATCCAGTCAACAAATTCCTACAAAAGATCTCTGATATCTAACTCTTCAGCGGCAGCAAGAATTTGGATAAGCACGATATTGTCGACGCTATCAATATAGTCCCAATCCCATTGGCATATATTTTCGATATTTGTATCATAGTCGTCGTTGATAGACAATAGCTTCATTTTCTCATGTTTATGGTACTCGCAGTACTCGATAACCTGACACTAAATGAGGTGAAGGAGTGCCAAAAGTAAGCGGATACGTACTTTAGACAGAATGTGATAATCAACGTTGATTGTCGTTGGAAAGTATTCTCCTTGGGAAAACGAATTTCGTATCTCGCGTAGTAACATTGACATAGCTGCCACCTGGTCGTCCACGTTCACAAGCACACCATCGGCAGTCTCGACAAGAACCATCTTTGATCGTTTGTTCCGTATGGTACGGGCTCTTGAATCTGGTGGGTTTTTATTAGATGAACTACTCGCAATGCAAAATAGGTCAATATGTACACACCGCATTTCCAGTCACACGAAACCAGGTACGATTTGGACAAGATTGTGGACAAGGTTGAACACTTGGGACATTCATCTCCGAATGACGTCGTATCCATCAGCTGATTGGCCACTCGTTACCTAAGTACTGAAATAAAACATACCATCTGAGTCGATGGGGTGCTAGTGGAGCACAAGCAGAGCTGATACTGGCTAATTCAGGGCCGTCGGTGCATAGCAAACAGAAAACATGACTCACTTCACACGGTAGTACTTCGAAACCCCTCCATATAACCGAGTAGACCGGTGACCGGCGCTTCCCTCATGACCTCAGGCCATGAGGACTTGCAGGCCGTCGATAGACGGTCCGGTCCCATCTGATCGCATTTTCCCATGCCGCACATCGGGACTAGGGCCGTCTGGCCTTGCTTGGTGGTCTCCATCGTACTGCATTGCATCTACAAATATAGGTGGAGAAGAGCAAGATCGGAAGGGCTTCACATATTATTGATTCCTATTTATTTTGATCCCATCATCTTACGTAATTTCGGCCAGAGAGACCAGAGACCAGAGACCTTGCTGTTATCAGCAAGGCCGATTAGGAAACATAGAACAGGGGCATACCTGCCTCGTCTACGGCTAGCTGACACTCTAAATTTCGTGATACTTACCTCTCAGAACAGCTGAATATGGCCTCACAACCTTTAAACTTACCTCCCCCAGTAAATAAGAAGTCAGCAGCTCATCTAGGATGAGGATACACAAACCCTCAGTAGTCTTCTCATCTTGCAGCTCTCGGACAGTCCCACATGCAAATTTTGGTCCAAAATACGAAGGGAACATTGCAGAGGGTAATTCAAGTGAAGTAAAATTGCAATAAGTTAAGAAAGCGCTGGGTTGCCCAACCTTCCTAACTTGGAAAACATAAGAACTTTGCGCGGTACGGGAATTTACAGCTATTTGCAAAACGATAGGCCGCTCCAAAAAATTCTATACTTTGCGCCTTTGTGGCATAGTATTTGGTCGGATATACATATTAGGAACTTATGACGCAAGTGGCAGCATTTCCTTCGCAGCACTCCACCACTAGTAGTGCGTCCCTACCTGCGATGTCTTGCCGATGTCATTGAGACAGCAAGATATGGTGCCGACACTCCACAATGTGGAGCTACTCTGCCTTTTTTCTATACTAGAGTATTGCCCGTGCTCATGGCACGGGGCGAGCGGCACAAATGGGTTGAGCCACATCACAACACGACACCACCACTTTGTAGATTCGTAGGCACTACTACATACACTGCTACTGCCACAGATACATTACACACACCACTACTACGGTACGGGGGCAACCTCGGCCTCCATTTCAGCCTCAACGGCAGTAGCGGTAGCCTTTGGCTTGCGGCCGGGCCTTTTCTTGACGGTAGGAGTAGTGTCTGCACCGCCCGCCACGGCCTTGGACTTCTTTTTTAGCGGGGGTCGCACTGTCCGGATCGACCGCCTTGCGCTTGCCTTTCCCCTTTGGCTTAGAGGACGCAGGTGGGGTAGGCAAGATGAGGGGCGAGATCTCGATGTCGTGAGCAGGCGGAAGCTTTGCTTTAGATGAGCTTGCATAGTTAACCCTGGTTGGCTTCGGCTGAAGCGGTGTGTCAAGGGCATTGGCAAGAGTCGAGGGTGGTTCTGTAGCAAGCGATCCGAGGAAGGCGATGCGGTCGATGGAGACAATGAAATGCACGACGGAGTTTCCTTCTTTGTTGAGAAGAGCTCCAATCAGTGTGCCGCTAATTGATACACACCGTTTCT
>ML210355.1:0-51149 GCA_004369085.1 Coprinopsis marcescibilis
GCTTCCCCCAACCGTTATGGGATAAGACGGTGTCGACTGTACACAGTTTTCTTTTGATGTAACATCACTCCCGGATTGTTCGGCCTTGTGATTGGGCTGAACAATTGCCAAGCAGCTTCTCAAGCTTGACCACATATAAACACATACACTTTTAAGAGTTCTAAAATCCAAATCGAATTCTTCCAGTAACAAACTACTCTTTCACTCTTAACAGTCATCGCGCCACCTACTCACTCTCAACCCGCATCGCGCTACCCACTCACTTTCAACACTCCCCATCGCGCGCTACCCACTCACTCTTCTCAACCTCTCATGGATTCTTTCATCGAATTCGGCAGCATCGAGCTGCTCTCTGAGAACTTCAGAGGGGAGGATTTCGGTCTCGAAATCACATCTTCCATCGCCCGCTGGACCAACACCGAAGATTCCTTGACGGAGTCGAATCATCCTCCTGTTGATGCGGAGCGTGTGCCTACTGGAAGGCCGTCAGCTTTCTGCGTTATAGCATAGGTACGCTCAACAGCATTATTTGGCGGCCTATGTTCCTCATCATCTTCAACATTCTCGCAGCCCTCCTCCCAACCTATCAAGAATCGCACGACACCAAAGACCTACACGCTTCCCGTCTCCGCGCAACCCTCTCCTCTTCCCGATCCCAACCTCTGTTCACTTCCCCGACGTCCTCAAAGGGCTCACCCTTTTACTTCTGATGCTCTCGCCTCAAAGCCTTTTGGTTTTCTCCGACCATTACATGTCCGCCTCATGACGTCCATGCCTCAAGTCATTTCTCCATCAACCAAAGACGAATCTCCATATGTATTTATACACTCTCAACACGATACCCCCGCTGTTCAGCATACCCTGTACCCACACATGATGTTCGTTTATGCCTCGTCGATATATATTGCCGAGCAAGCCCTACCACATGTACTATTTTATTATTATCTATCGCGCTCATTAGCGAATGTACTTCTCTATCACAATGTACTGTGCTTACCTGGATCTTAATGGATACTATCAAACGTTAGGCTCGTATGGTTTGTGGACGCTTGGAGGATCTCGCAAGAAGCTGGATTGCTTGGGCAACACCAGCCAACATCCCGCAATATGGACGGTTTCACCTAGCCCAGTCCTGCAAATATTTAGCAGCTCAAAGAGTGCTCTCAGTGAAGCAGCGGCTTTGGAAATCTGCTATTTCTCTGATAGCTAGTATGGGCAGACACGCCCAGTCTATAGACTGGTTCGTGCGTCTGGAACGCACCTACACTCCTTATTTTCAGTGACTCGTAGCATGATAGTGTTAGCATCGCATTCTTTCTGTACAGCCTACCACATAATCTTGATCCAAATTTACAGCTTCTTCTCTCCTAAACTTCGGGCAGCTCGACATGTTTTGCTTGAATGGTGTTGAACGACAAATCTTTCCCGCTCCTTGCGATCGCAGCCTCAGTCAGGCCTATGCGATAGTGCCCCATGGCGCATCCATATCGGTGGTCATCGGCCTTACCTTCTCGAACTCGAGCACCGCTTCCACGGAGAATGCGAACGAAATGGCGCTGGAGACGCTGACAACAGCACATCGCAGCATCATGACCCTGACTCGAGCTGTGAATACACAGTGCCGCCCAATTTGTCCTGATTCGTTCAGAACGTGACCATGGTTTGTTCGATGGATTTCTTTGGCAGGAGATATGGAAGTTTCGCCAGGAGAGATCCGGTTGGCCCGCTTACACGGACTCTTCGCACGAGAGGTCTCCACAACCAGCGGAATTTCTGATAGAACGATGAGCTCATAAGTGCCTTCCGCGCGCAGCCTTGCAGCTAAGCTAGCAGAGCGGTGTTAAAGCTGTAAAACATGTGGTTAATGTGTATTCCAGGCCAATATTTACACTCACACGGTATTCAAGCCCACGGCGACCGTCGGACTGCATGTTGCCATCCAAGGCCCCTAAAGGATAAATTGTGATATTTCTAAAGCAACGTCTCATCTTTTCTAGATGTTGTAGCTGTCCTAGACTTCTAGTCATTTATAAAACTGGTAAATCGCACCCTTAATCAATCACGAGCGATATAGGACTGGTATAGCGCAATTTTGCGTTATTTTACGGCTGAATGTATAGCAGATGCACCCACACGGCCTCTTACTGGCAGTTTCTGGAAGTACCGCATTAGACACACATGTTCTGACTCCTGTGCACTTGGGGCTCTTGTTGATCATGTTCCGGCGTGACCGAGACGCTCTCCACGACTAACGACCGGCAGCCGGTCAGCAGACTCGAGTCACTCGACACCTATGCATGATAATGACGTACAGTCGAACCCGCCTTAGTTCATACCCTTCGGTGGACAGGCAAAAGTATGCCTTTTGGGAGGTTATTCCCTTCGCCAGTATGTCCCAAAATGGAAACATTTTCCCATAATATAGGTCTGGCAAGACCGAAATTACTTGTTAATGCGCGAAAAATAATCAGTAACCTTTGAGGTTCTCAGAGACCTCGTTTCCTTGGGTCGCAAATCATGCCGGAGTGCATTCAAAAGGCCCTCTAGCTTACGAGCATATGACTCATTCGATTCTATGAGATAGTCCGAGATTGTAGAAACGGCTTTTCGTACGTCAATTGGCGCTGGCAATGCTGACTGTCCACCACACGCTCTTGATCCACCGTATTCCCCTCGTTGTCCAACCATGCCTCGTCATCGCTGGCAACAGCTTCTCTCCGTTTTAGCTTGTCCAGAATTGTGTTTCCACGTGATTCAACACGCTTCTTAAGCGCCGCAAGGCCTTTTCGAAGAGTCCTGAGTAGATCAGATGCCATAGTGAGAGGGGTTCAGACAAAATCCGGGTGTTTCGAACACAATTTCATGTATATTACACTCTGAATCCTAGAAAAGTCCAGAAAACTCTTCGAAATATTACCCCAAATGTATGCCTTTTTCTCTAGAAGGGGTATGCCTTATGCCCTTTCGGGGGTTATGCCTTTTGGAGCACTTTTCCCCCGCCTACCACGTCAGTGGACCAGAAAATGTATGCCCTATTGGAGGGTATGCCTTCTCACATGTATGAACTAAGGCGGGTTCGACTGTACCACACCATATACAGCACGTTTGTTTCGCTCTCATGGCCGTATACATCTGCGATTGGCCGATTTTGTTGTAACGGTCCAGTGGCATGTCCAAAGACACCGATTTCTGATTTCAGCTCATATCTGAGAGCTACAGTGAGCATTTTCGCGTTCTACACCAGCCGTAGAGTCAATAGAGCCCTTATCATTACATAGAGTTAGCAGAAACAGGGTGGCAGAACGACGAACATCGTGGTTCATGAACAAGACTGTTCGGCGTCAACGCGTCCGCTGTTTACCGCGCGTCCAAGTTATTTATAATTCGACGTTTGACTTAGTTATCGTGACCGCGATGCCATCAATCGCAAGCCCGTGATACGCACGTGACTGTTGGACTTGCTCTTTGTGCCACTGGAGTCTGCATTGTGGCAGCCACTTGTCGTTTGAAATACGACGCCTATGATCATGACCTTCTGCGGGAATAACTCAGAGCCTGTCTGCGTATGCTTGGACAATGGGTAGGGTGAATATTTGCGTTATAGAATCGTCCGAGCTTTTGTTTGTAACGGCTTGGATGCTGTAATAGTGATTCATTGTGGGAACAGTGGACGTCGGCGCGCCTAATGTTCCCCAAAGACGGCAAGTCCGACAATCGGCTCAGATTCGCGAAATTCACACAGATTAACAAAGGTTTTCAAGGACTCATTGATATGCACTCATATTTACAGCTTATTCGAGTCAACAATGTGGTTCTACTTACAAATCGTCCAGAGTCCGGACAAAGCACTGGTGAATTTGACCAAGCAGAGACAAACAAACGCGCTATATAAACTGAATGCCACAGAACTTGGCATCGATATCACTCCTTTGTTACCTTTGTTTCCACTGGCTTTCCTCAGCTTTTGATCGCACAGAAACCATCTCCGCGCCACAGCCTAGCAATTCACCATATTCAATCTGTTCTCCACATCAAATATCTGGAAATGGACACATTTACATCCTTCGAAGGCCTTTCGCTTGACATCCCTCACTTCGAAGTTGCGGAGGATTGGTCAACCTCTCCTGATTCAGACCAACTCCCCGTTGACCAGGAGCGTATGGGAGCGTACGACACATACGGTGCAATATGTGTTATTTCTTGAGGTATTTATTCGTCTATCAGCTTCGGCGAATTTTGGCTCACTATCATTTCAGGACTCCATGTGCCAATCGTTAACGCCATGCCCCCTCATCCATTCCTCGAACTTATTCAACAATTCACCTTTCGTTCTTCGTTCATGGCGGTCTAGAAGCAGTCACCCCCGCATTCTTTCCCTCCAAATACCCCGCTTTCATGCGTTTCACTATACCCTCCACCTCTCATCTGTACTCCGGAGAGAGGCTGAATACGTACAGCGTATAATCTATTATTATTATCTATGTACCAAATTCAAATGCTTTAGCTGTTCAGATGTATTGTGCGAGTCCAATTCAGTGAATCGTCAAGAATTCCGCAGCGTAGGATCGCTCCAATCGATCCAACACCTTTCAACGACTAGTAAGAAACTCTGCTCTCACGACCAGAATCACTACCTCGGCTACATGATAGTGTCGATCGCAGCTTTAAATCTTCAGGGCTGCAGATTTCGCGGGCTGGGAGCTTCGAGAACGTATGTTGAATTGGATACGCCGTGTCGAAAGGTAACCGTGTATGCAGTCGTTCACGCTCTTGGACCTTGTGAGAGCCAGAAACCAGCCAATAATTTGAAATCTACGACATGAAGGTCCAGAGCGGTACGCAACGAGGGTACTAGAAACGGCTGTTAAACGGGTTTGCATCTCGAGGATGATGGTACTGCAAACTCCGGCAGCCTCAATGACAGGGACTTGTAGAAATCGCCACTGTCTGTAACCCTAACCCGGGTTGAAGTCATTGTGCACTGCCACTGATCATTTTTGTTTTGGTTCCAATTCATCAATTCAAGCATTGTTTCCTTCGATTGTTGGCCAACTGGAGGTGCTCTTCAACAAAGACATTTTATTCACAATGAACGCCTTATATCTCTGCGCATCCAGCGCACATACCTCTCCAGTGGAGTCATGCACCCCGAACTTCCAGTTGCCTCCTTCGTCTGCGCCATCCTTGTGCTCCTTCCTCTTCCATGGCATTGGAGAGCTGGAACTGTCCCAACCATCTCCATATCGCTATGGCTATTTCTTTGCAACTTCATCAACGGTGTCAACACGATTATCTGGTCCGGAAATGTACGCGTAGTGGCACCTGTCTGGTGTGATATTGGTGAGTGGACCCAATCCTTCCGACTTGTGAGCTTGGGTTGACCGGGCTTTGCGAAACAGTGACGAAGATTCTATTGGGCGCCAACGTTGCATTGCCTGCTTCGATATTCTGTCTCTGTATCCATCTCGAAAGGATATCTTCAGTCCGACAGGCCGAAACTTCACTGCGACAGAAAAGGACACGTCAAATAATCGACTCCATCGTCTGTCTCCCAGTTCCACTTGTATACATGGCTCTTCGTACGTCACCACCTGCAGGCTACCTCAACCATATTCTAACCGACGCTCTGCTAGACTACATTGTTCAAGGACATCGGTTTGACATCGTAGAGGACTTTGGTTGCAGGGCCGCAGTCTATGTATCCGTCCCAGCCGTGATCATCGTCTGGGTACCTCAACTGTTTTTCTCAGTAGGGTCATTGATCCTTTCCGGTACGTCCACTCTTGAGCTATCAAATGTGGCTATCCTAACTCTGGTTCTCATTCAGCGCTGGCCTTCCGAAATTTCTGGGCCCGACGTATCACTTTCGCGAGACATTTGCAACAGTCCAACTCAGGCCTGACTGCGTCCAGGTACTTCAAACTAATGGCAATGTCCGTCGTCCAGATGTTCTGGGTGGTCACCATTACAAGCGTCAGCATGGCCTTTTCCATGAAATTCGGCGTGAAACCGTACACAAGCTGGGACGATGTTCACTACGGATTTTCCAAGATTGGACTGTTCCCAACTTGGGTGATTCCCAAGTATCATGTCATCATGAGCCACTTGCTATGGTGGATGTGCACTCCGGTGTCATCGATATTGTTTGTCGCATTCTTCGCATTCGGTGAAGATGCTGTCAAAGAATATCGTGCGGTCTACAACGGGATTCGCAAGCACATCTTCAGACGACCCGACAGTGGCACCCTCCTAACATACAAGAGCGAAACAAAGTCCAAGTAAGCCAGTCAGGAATATATCTCCCCTTTCGCTTATCCTAACGTTTCCTAGTCTCCCCCCGGTCTTTCGCAAGCCGTCCAAGATGTCTTTCTCTTCCGACACGTCGTTTTCAACTGTCGTCGCATCGTCCAAACCTCGCTCGAAGGAGTCATGCTTCGCTGACAAGCAGTGCATCGATAAAACGTGGACGCATGCGGAAAGCGACAGCCAGACCGTTTGCAGCACTTCCTACAACTCACACTCAAAAGTTCTTGATCTGGAATCTCTTCCAGGTCACCCAGATCTAGATGGAACGCCTCCACCCTACCTCATGGACCCAATCCCTAGTCCAACGCTTTCATACTGCTCCATCCTCTCACCGACATCATTTGCAACATCGCCGACGCTCTCGTTCCCCGAGTCAGTTAGCTCCCCTTCGTGGAACAGGTCCGCCGAGATTCAGCTCTTCGAATCTGACTCTAGAGTACCTGTTACGACGCCTTTACCAGCATATCACCGACCTTTCTGGCTTCCTGCTCTCCAGCGACCAGTACGACCTTACCGCGCTCCTCTAATATTAGGGCGCAACGAACCTCCCACTACTTCGATCCGGAGCTTGACTAGTCCTCGTAGGCACACATTTTCATAGCATCTTCGGGCCCTCTTGTTCTACGACTTCTATCTCTGCCTCCGTTTCTGTAGCTGTTTCTGTTTCTGTTTCTGCTTCTTTCCTTCCTGTTCTTCCACTGGCTTGCCACTCTTCGCCCGCTTTTCCACTTGGACAGCCTTAAACGACTTGACGTCTTGATAACACGACCTTTCACGCTCGCCTCCTCGCATATCAAATACTCTAGCACTCTCTGTACTCGTAATGTCTTTTCCTGTTCTCGGATCCCTTCCTCGACATTCACTGTTCTCATTCGATCTGTTATTTATTTCGCATCACCATCACTTTAACATCACTAACCACTAACTACATAACCTGTACACTGAAACCAATACATGCGCATCATACTTCCAGTTCATTTGTGTGCCGAGTCGGATTCTCGTTACTTTGAACAATCCCCGGCGCATATAACTATCAATGGTGTACTACGGACGCTGCAACAGAAATATCTCTGGTCCCCCTGGCGTTTAGGAAGGATGAAAATGAGCACAGCCCTGGTACAGGCAACGTTAAGCACGATTTACAGCAATTCCCAGGCTGCGTCCCTACCACCATCACTGACCTGGAGTTAGTGCCCCTGCAAGCTAGAGCTCAACAAACTACTATTCCATGTCGGTCTTGAAAGATGCGGTCAACACAAGCATATCCAACAGCTCCATGACGGCCGTTCAAGTGTCCGGGAACACGGGCGTCAGCATGATCAACTCCGTGGTCAACATTAACCCTGTAGTCTCCAAGGCCGTCTCAGAGGGTAAGCACACAAGGGTTCATGTAGTTTTGTCAGTGGGGTGCTGATTATCTCGTAGGAATGTCGATCTTGCTCAAATACGTCGCACTTGACGCGATACACGACGCCAGTGCGCGGTTCGACGCTCCTCGGTGCAGCGAAGGGACGAGGGAAGCCGTCCAGGAAGACATCATGACTTGGACCCAGTTGCCAATCCTTCAAGCCTTGGCCATGGAGAAGCTCAGACTCCTCTTATGGATGAGTGGTGCAGCAGGCACCGGCAAATCGGCGATTCTCCAAACCATTGCGGAAACGGCAGACAAACAGAAAATTTTGGCCGCCAGCTTCTTCTTTTCCTACAAGTACCCGTCCAGAGATGGATTGCTTATCCCCACACTGGCTTACCAGATCGCTGTTAAGATACCTGCGATACAGGAGTATTTGGCTCTCGCGATAACGAACGACCAATCTATCTTTAGCAAATCCTTGGAGAAACAGCTCGATGTGCTTGTCCTCGAACCGATCGCGTGTGTTCTCAAAGGGGACTCTTCAGCAGCAGCAGCCTGGCCAAAGCTTATTGTTATCGACGGGTTGGATGAATGCAAATCAAATCCCGCCGGCCATCTCTACAACCAAACTCTTGAAGCAAGTGATAAAGGCCCAGGTGGCGATACAGCCCACCCAACTGAAAACATCCCTTCCATAATCGACGGTGGCGAGCGACATCAACTGGGAATCATTACCATCCTCCACAAAGCCCTCGTCACCCGACGCCTCCCTTTCCGTGTCGCGTTGGCAAGTAGACCGGACATGCCTATGCGGGCTTTCTTTTCCTCGGGACCTGCTTCCAAATGCACACGCCACATTGTCCTGAACGAGGCCTATAAACCTACAGATGACATACGCCTCTTCCTCCGATCCTCTTTCGAGCGGATTCGCGCCAATCACGACATAGAGATTGGGTGGCCCAGGATGAAGGTCATCGAAACCCTAGTCAACAATGCGTCAGGCCAATTCGTTTACGCGGACACCGTTATCAAGTTTGTGGACGGCCCTTCCTGCGATCCGACGGCCAACTTGGACGTTATTATGGAGATAGCGCAGAAGCCAATTGCTGCCCAATCAGCCACTAATCCGTACGCCCCACTCGATGCCATGTATGCTGCGATCCTCAACCGCTGCCCTGAACCCCGTGAATCTGTCATGGCAATCCATCTTTCGCTTCGTATATCCATCGACAGAAACTCGGAATATGGAACGCTATCCGCCAGCGACTTGAACACCTTCCTCCAATATCGGTCCAACGACGTTGCAAGGGTTTTCGGAAAGCTACATTCGCTGGTGGATGTACCACCAGTTGGCAACTCTAAGAAAGGATACACTCTTCATCACAAGTCATTGCAGGACTTTCTGTACTCGCCCCTTCGCTGTGGCCCGGATCTGTACCTTTCTCTTCAAGCCGTGTTGGAAAGAGTCTCAATCCAGCTTTTGCGATCGTCTGGCACTTTCCACTTCCGAATTCGAATCGACCCAGTCATAGGTCACCGTAATACTCGGGGTGGTACCTGTGTTCGCACCTGCCCGTACGTCATACATGTCAACGATTGCAGCCACTATCCCTCGTTGGCTGTCAGATGTGAACAAGGGGACGATATTTCTATATTCTCCACCAACACTACCGATAATCGCATTCTCCAAGACGGATATCGAGCGACGTTACTCCAAGGGGTGCTAAATTCTATGGATGCGGCTGCCTGGGTTCGAGAGAGGGTCATGCGCAAACAAAACCAACAGCTAAATTCCATGTACGAATTTGTACACAACACAACTTTCGGCGTAAGTGTACCCTCCTTTACGTTCTTGTATGGCTGCTAAGGGAGTCATTTAGTGTCGACGGTTCTTGTGCTGCACTATATGTTCCCGATGGCGCATGGCTATCCTCCGGGAATGCATACGGAGCAATTGGGAAGTCAAGCCATCCTTTTATCGTATATTCCCATCGTCAGTCTTCCACCCGCCAACATCAGATTTTACCGATGAGTACCCTACCCCCCGCGCACTGTTTATACCCCCGCCAGGTGGCTCACCCCGATAGTTTCTCGGATCTCACTCCTTAGTTTGGTTGGTTGATAGCCGCATGAACATCGATTGGCGATCGCCGACAGCTGGGTATGCCATGGCGGAACCTTCTGCGGTTGCCTGGCGCCATGCACCCAGACGGCACTGGGAAGCCTTCAGAGCGGTGGCTATGAATTTAGGTCCAAAATGAGCTCTGCAAAACTTGGGCAGGGTCGTTGGCTGCATCGAACGCATCCTCCGGCCTAGGAGCTATCCCACTGTGATGGGGCCTGCACAAGATAAATCATGTACCAGTACACCTTCTACTTCAAAAGAGATTAAAGATAAGTGCCCATTGCCTCAAGCAGACACCTTGCGGCTGTATTTTAAGACTGGACGAACTCGAGTCTCGCGGATACTGCACACTCAGCTGCACACTGAAATAACGGGGATTTCGGCAAGTTTGACAACCTTGGCACTATCCAGACAGTAACCTTGCCACGAAGGTGAGTAGGTCTTGAATAGCAGCAGTGTCTCGACGCTCAAAGCCGCATTCGCTGTGTGTGGCGTCGCTCTAGCGCGATTGCTCACATTATTAAAACTGATACACAGTGGTGATTGCATCGCGAGCTTGCCAAAAGCTTCGGGGTGGCTGGCTCGAACGAGGTGAATGCTCCAGGTCAAGAACACGCGTCATCGAACGTGGCAAAGGCTGGAAAGCTGGCGCGTATTCGCCTTGACCGAGGGAGGGAGGAGGCACTCGGCGGGTTGAGGTAGCCTCTAGCGGGTGCAACATTGTGGGACGTGGTCTACCCTCTGAGTAACCAACCGGAATCCTTCGTAAATCATGGGCGTTTAAGCATGTCGCGTTATTAATTAGCGCTGACGTGTTGAGTTACGTGTGGACACAACCGTGGGTCACCGGTCACTGTCAGTGACTGGGTGTGCCTGAGCGAGCGCGCACCACAGTCTGAGTGCGGCCGCCAACGATCCAATAATAAGGTTCCTCCGGGCTTGAACGCAATTGGGAGTCAAGAGCCATGGACTGGCCCATTGTCAAAGGTGTGTAGGATAGACAAATATGCTTTGGTTATGCACGCGATTGAAAAGGATAGAATGGAAACGGCCTCAATAGTAAATACAGCAGGTCATCATGATGCAGCTCTGGAACGATGCACTGCAATCCCAGCCTTGTGTCTGCACTACCATCATCGATTTCGACTCAGTGCGCCTCTTTAGGTCTCAAACTAGGATCCCATGTCCGTCTTTAAGAATGCAGTCCACACGAGTATATCCAAAAGCAATATTACGGTCGTCAGGCTTCAAGGTGAAGGGAACATGGTCAACATCAGCCCAGGGGTCTCCAACTCGGAAGGTATGTCGAGGAGGATGCCACGTCTGTGTATCGGGGGCTAAATATTTCACAGCAATGTTGATCCTGCTCAAGTACGTTGCCCTTGACGCCATACACGACGCCAACGCCCGGTTCGACGCTCCTCGTTGCAGCAAAGGGACGAGAGAAGCGGTCCAAGAAGACATCTTGACCTGGACCCAGCTGGCTATTTTCCGAATGGACTTGCCCCCCGAGCAACTCAGACTCCTGTTGTGGATGAATGGTGCAGCAGGCACTGGAAAATCGGCGATTCTCCAAACCATCGCGGAGAAGGCAGACAAATACAAGCCAAGCCTTTTGGCCGCCAGCTTCTTCTTTTCCTACAAGTACCCGGCACGAGATGGAAAGCTCATCCCCACCCTCGCATACCAGCTCGCCGTCAAGATACCTGCCGTTAAGGAGCATATGGCCATGGCGATAGCAAACGACCTGTCCATCTTTAGCAAGTCGTTGGAGAAACAACTAGATGTGCTTATCCTCGAACCTATCGCGCGTGTCCTCGAACAGGATCCTTCAGCAGCAGCAAGGTGGCCGAAGCTTATTGTTATCGATGGATTGGATGAATGCAAGACGAATCCGGCTCATCATCTCCATAAACAAATCCCAGGGGAGAAAGATTCAGGACCGGAGGACGAAGCACAATCAACTGACGACACTCGTCCCGCGATTGATGATGGCGAGCAACACCAGCTTGAAATCATCGCCCTCCTCCACAAAGCCCTCATCACCCGACGACTCCCTTTCCGTGTCGCATTGGCAAGCAGACCTGATATGCCAATGCGAGCGTTCTTCTCCTCAGGCCCTGCTTCTACATGTACGCGCCAGATCGACCTAAACGTGGCTTACAAACCTGGATACGACATACGCCTTTTTCTCCGATCGTCTTTTGAGCGGATCCGTGCCAAATACGACATCGAGTTTGGGTGGCCAGGAAATCAGGTCATCGAAACCCTGGTCAACAATGCGTCAGGTCAATTCGTTTACGCGGACACTGTCATCAAGTTTGTGGATGGCCCTTCTTGCGATCCGACGAGCAACTTGGATATTATCATGGAGATAGCCCAGAGCACAGTTGCATCCCAGAAGCTGCTCGCTGGTACATCAATCGCTAATCCCTATGCCCCACTCGATGTCATGTACACCGCGATTCTGAACCGCTGTCCTGCACCCAGGGAATCTGTGATGGCAATCCAACTTTTCCTTCGCGTATCCATCCAAGTCGGTCGTATGGATGGAAGACTATCCGCCAGTGACTTCAACACCTTCCTCCGATATCGGTCTGCCGACGTTGCACGGGTTTTTGGAAAGCTGCATTCGCTGGTGTCCGTGCCGCCAGTCGGCAACTCTAAGACAGGATACACTCTTCACCACAAGTCATTACAGGATTTCCTTTACTCGCGCCTTCGCTGCGGTCCGGATCTGTATGTTCCCTTCGAAGCTGTGCTGGAGAGAGTCTCAATCCAGCTTCTGCGATTATCCGGCAAGTTTCACATCCGAATCGACCCCACCGAACTTCCATGTATTCACAACTGCCCGTGCGTTCTACATGTTGGCGGATGTGTTGGCTCTCCCCAATTGCTGGTCAGCAACGATCGCGGCTCGGGGTTCATTTTCTTCTCAAACAACCATACCTGCAATGGCATTCTCCGACACGGATATCCAGCGACTTTGCTCCAAGCAACACTAGATTCTATGGATGCGGATTCCTGGGCTCTGGAGAGGGTCAGGCAAAAACAAAACGGTCAACTGGAACACATGTACGACTTTGTGCATAACACAACTTTCGGTGTGAGTACATCTCCCTTTCCCGAGTGTTCTTTGTATGTTTTCTAAAGAGTCCTTCAGTGTCGATGGCTCCGGTGCAGCACTATCTGTTCCCGTTGGCGCAAGGCTATTCGCCGGGAATGCTTACGAAATAACTGGGAAATCTCGCCGTTTTCCTATCGGATAACTCGGTCGCCACTTTTTCACCCGCCAATATCAGACGTTACCAGCGATGAGACTGTCCCTCGAGCACGATTGAGGCCATTTCAGGGTGCCCTTCGGTAACATACATATCCCTATCCCAACGCCCAACCAACGACTAGCTCTGCGTATCTTTAGCGAATTCGGACGCCCTGTTATACCGGCTAGCAGCAGCCACAAGACAAACTGTTACCGAATCGCATTCTATACAAATATTCAATATCTGTTCTTGTTCACCAACGCTTCTCGATGAAACCACTCATTGCAATTCAACTCAGAACTGAACTCACTCTAATTCATGATGCACGGTAGATCCCGAAGCGTGGCATCAGTCACAAAATGAGGCATTGACGGGAACATTACCATCAGATCGATTACATATCATCTACGGAATCGTTAGGTCAGCTACGGAGACTAGGAACGCATCCCCATTCGTGGTTGACTGTCCCTCCAAGCTTCCAGTCTAACATATTCCCATTTCATGTCTGTCTTGAAAGATGCGGTCAACACGAGCATATCCAACAGCAGTGTAACGGTTCTCAAGTTGAAAGGGAACACGTTCAACATCAACCCCGCCGTGGTCTCCAACTCAGAAGGTTTGTATTTAGGGCATCGTAAAACTGGTTCCGTTGGTATCTGATTCTTTCATATCATAGGGATGTCGATCTTGCTCAAATATGTCGCACTTGACGCGATACACGATGCCAGCGCCCGGTTCGACGCTCCTCGGTGCAGCGAAGGGACCAGAGAAGCCGTACAGGAAGACATCATGACTTGGACCCAATTGCCAATCCTCGCCTTGGCCCTGGAGAAACTTAGACTCTTCCTGTGGATGACTGGCGCAGCGGGTACTGGAAAATCAGCCATCGTTCAAACCATCGCAGAAACGGCAGACAAGCAGAGCCTGTTGGCCGCCAGCTTCTTCTTTTCCTACAAACACCCGGCGAGAGACGGCATGCTCATCCCCACCCTCGCGTACCAGATCGCCGTCAAGATACCTGCTGTACAGGAGCATATGGCGAAAGCGATAATGAACGACCGATCCGTATTTAGCAAGTCCCTGGAAAAGCAACTGGATGTGCTCATCCTGGAACCTATTGCGCACGTTCTGGAGGAAACCCCTTCAGCGGCAGCCAGCTGGCCAAAGCTTATTGCCATCGACGGATTAGACGAATGCAAGTCAAATCCAGCTGGACATCCCCACAAACCAATCACTGAACTGATCGCCATGCGCAATGGCGAAGCCAACTCGACCGACACTCCCTCTGCTATCGATGATGGCGAGAAACATCAACTGGAAATCATTACCCTCCTCCACAAAGCCCTCATCACCCGACGCCTTCCTTTCCGTGTCGCGTTGGCAAGCAGACCAGACATGCCAATGAGGGGTTTCTTTTCCTCGGGCCCTGGTGCCACATGTACACGCCAAATCGACCTAAACGTAGCTTTCAAACCGGGTGATGACATACGTCTTTTCCTCCGATCGTCTTTCGAGCGCATACGCGCAAAACACGATGTAGAGATTGGGTGGCCAGGAAAGGATGTTATCGAAATCTTTGTCAAGAACGCGTCAGGTCAATTTGTTTACGCAGACACCGTCGTCAAGTTTGTGGATGGCCCTTCTTGCGATCCGACGAGCAATTTGGGGGTTATTATGGAAATCGCGCAGAACACAGCGGCATCTCAGAAGCAGCAATTTTCTGATCATTTGGTCGCTAATCCGTATGCCCCACTTGATGCCATTTACGCGGCGATTCTTAAACGTTGTCCCGAGCCCAAGGAATCTGTGACAGCAATCCATCTATTTCTTCGCTTATCCATCGGCACGTCTGTCGCTCTACCACTATCCGCCAGTGACATCAACACCTTCCTCCAATATCGGTCCACCGACGTTGCAAGGGTTTTTGGAAAGCTGCATTCGCTGGTGTCGGTACCACCAGCAGGCGATTCCGAGAAAGGATACAGCCTTCACCGCAAATCATTACAAGATTTCTTGTATTCGCCCAATCGCTGTGTTCCGGAGCTGTTTATGCCTCATCAGGCCGTGTTGGAGAGTGTCTCGATCCAGCTTCTGCGAATGCCTGTCAAGTTCCGTATCCAAGCCTTCCCTGCCGCGCATCCATGTGCAGATGACTGCCCCTATGTCATACATCTCGACGGATGCGCTGCCTTGACTGGCTTGTGGGTTACGAATGAATACGGCTTGGGCGCCATTGTGTTTTCGCTCAACAACACCCACGAACACATTCTAGCATACGGATATCAAGCGACCTTACTTCAAGGGGTGCTAAACTCTATGGATGCGTATGCCTGGACCCAAGACAGGGTCGCAGGGACGCAGAATCACCAGCTAGAGGACATGTATATGTTTGTGCATAACACAACTTTTGGTGTGAGTGCAACCCCTTTCCTTTGTGTTAATGTACGGTTGCTGAGGGGAGTTCTTCAGTGTCGCATGTTCTCGTGCAGCAGTATCTGCTCCCGTTGGCGCAAGGCTATCCGCCAGAAATGCCTGCGTGAGAACTGGAAAGTCCAACCGTTTTCCTATCGTATATCCCAATCACCAGTTTTTCACCCGCCCAGAGCAGATTTTACTGATGGTCTGAGCCTTGCATTCATAAGGCTGACACCAACGTAGGGACCAGCCATGAAAATCAGTAGTGCTCAGTTTCTCGGATGTTACTACTTAAGTACCTTACTTCTTTGGGTTTTGAATATGCATAGTCTGAGAACTTGTAAGACGTACGTCGTACGATATTCGATTTCTCTGACCTTACAAGTTGGTCAGGAATATTTTAAAATCAAACTCTGTGGTTCGTTCGTGGTGAGGTTTAATGAGACCTTTGAGGGTTCTGACTGAAAAAATTACTCTGAAAAACGAAGGCATACACAGTTCGACAGCAGCCTTCTGATGTTTGTCGAGACAGAGAGCATCTGATTACCAGAACCTGGCATCACAGAGTTCTGTTCACAGCAATTACAGCCTTGCCTTCATACCACATCCTAGTAATCAGGGCCCCTCCCAAACTTCAAGTTCAACAAAGCAATTCATGTCCATCTTGAACGATGCAACCAACACAAGCATCTCTAACAGCAATCTAACAGTCGTCCATGGTAATGTAAATATCACCTCCGTGGCGCCTGTCTCCTTCTCGGAAGGTATGTGTCCAGGAAGCAGCGCAAAGTGCCAGTTCCTGATTAATTCCTAGGAATGGCAATTCTTCTCCAGTACGTTTCGGTCGATGCAATGCACGACGCCAGCGCCCGGTTCGACGCTCCTCGGTGCAGCGAAGGGACCAGGGAAGCCGTGCAGGAAGACATCATGACTTGGACTCAGCTGCCAATCCACCAACTCGATTTGGCCCACGAGCAGCTCAGACTCCTCCTGTGGATGACTGGCGCAGCGGGCACCGGTAAATCGGCCATCCTCCAAACCATCGCAGAGAAGACCGACAAACAGAACCTGTTGGCCGCCAGCTTCTTCTTTTCCTACAAGTACCCGTCTAGAGATAGGTTGCTTATACCCACACTGGCGTACCAGATTGCTGTCAAGATACCTGCCATACAGGAGTACTTGGCGATAGCTATAACGAATGACCGATCCATCTTTAGCAAGTCCTTGGAGAAACAACTGGATGTCCTTATCCTCGATCCTATCGCGCGCGTTCTCGAAAAATGCCCTTCCGCAGCAGCCGCCTGGCCCAAAGTTATTGTTATCGATGGGTTGGACGAATGCAAATCAAATCCAGCCGGCCATCTCTACAACCAAACTCTTGAAGCAAGTGATAAAGGCCCAGGTGGCGATACAGCCCACCCAACTGAGAACATCCCTTCCATAATCGACGGTGGCGAGCGACATCAACTGGGAATCATCACCATCCTCCACAAAGCCCTCGTCACCCGACGCCTCCCTTTCCGTGTCGCTTTGGCAAGTAGACCGGACATGCCTATGAGGGCTTTCTTTTCCTCGGGCCCTGCTTCCAAATGCACACGCCACATTGTCCTAAACGAAGCTTACAAACCTGCGGACGACATACGTCTTTTCCTCCGATCCTCTTTTGAGCGGATTCGCGCCGGCCACGACGTAGAGATTGGGTGGCCAAGGAAGGAGGTCATCGAAACCATTGCCGACAACGCGTCCGGTCAATTTGTTTACGCGGACACCGTCATCAAGTTTGTGGACGGCCCTTCCTGCGATCCGACGGCCAGCTTGGATGTTATTATGGAGATAGCACGGAAGCCAAGCGCTGCCCAATCAGCCACTAATCCGTACTCCCCACTCGATGCAATGTATGCCGCGATCCTCAACCGTTGCCCTGCACCCAAGGAATCTGTGATGGCAATCCATCTTTTTCTTCGCATAACCATCGGCACTAATTCTGCCGCTCTGCCACTATCCGCCAGTGACTTCAATGAATTCCTCCAATATCGGTCCACCGACGTTGCAAGGGTTTTTGGAAAGCTACATTCGCTGGTGTCTGTTCCACCAGTTGGCGACTCCAAGAAGGGATACACTCTTCATCACAAGTCGTTGCAAGATTTCCTGTCCTCACCCCTTCGCTGCGGTCAGGATCTGTATATTCCTTATCAAGCCGTGTTGGAAAGAGTTTCGATCCAGCTTCTGCGATCGTCCGGCGAGTTCCATGTCCGATTCGACCCCACCGTACAGCCCTACACTCATAAATCCTGCTCACGCGTTTTACATATCGACAGATGTGACACCTGTCCCTATTTGCTGCTCACCGAGGAAGGCGGCGTGCGTCTCTCGTCATTCACAGACAACCACACCCACTTTCACATGCTCCAAAACGGATACCAAGCGAATTTGCTCCAAGCACAACTGGATGCTATGGATGCCGATGCGTGGGCTCTGGAGAGGGTCAAGCAACAGCAGACTCGCCAGCTGCAGTACATGTACACGTTTTTGCATAACAAAACATTCGGTGTAAGTCCTACTCCCTTTCCTTTGCATTCTTCGATAATTGCTAATGTACTTCAGTGTGGATGGTTTCGGTGCAGTGGCATCTGCTCCCGTTGGCGTAAGGCTATCCGCCGAAGATGCCTTCAGAAGAACTGGGAAGTTCAACCACATGTGTATCGTATATCCCAGTCGCCGCTATTCCACCCGCCAACATCCGATTTTACGCATGAGAGTGAGTTTCGGATATGGCTGATACCTCCGGGTTTTGGTGGTTAGCCTTCGCCTTCAGCATCAGTCGGGCTCGTCTTAAGACTTAAGTTGATCCTAGCTTGTATTTTTTGATAGTCGATTTTTTACCGTGAGCTAAGTCTACTTCAAGACTGATCAAGTATATGAAGTACGGAAAGGCCGAAGCTCGATACCCATATTTTAGTTTATTTTGTCAGATCCATAAACTTGGTTTGCAGTGCGAAACCATTCTGGTGCCAGGTGACCGTCCTCTTACACCAATAGCCGCCAAGGCCCTCAAGTAGGGATATTGACCATCTGGACCCTCCCTACCTTTGAAGTTGCATCGATCGCGAATATATCGGCTTGCATGGTGTAGGTTTCTCAGACATGAAGTTGTGACGTTCAGCTGGTTTGGTTCAGGTCGCCAAATATTTGCAACTCTATCATGTTGATATTTCAATATTTCAATAGCGGATGGTGTTCAACATTTCTTTATAGGCATCGTCATTTGCGAGTCGTGATTATAAGAGCTGTCTAGTATTACAGGTGGTGTATCCGGGGTATAAAGTAATATGTCATATGCTACACTTTCGATTGATCAAAGGACGTGAACGTAACATGCGTAAAATCGGAGGATGCTGGCGAGGATGATTCGAAGGGAAATGGTTCCAATTGGTAGGTCTTGAACGATAGTTTTGTGGATGAGTAGATACTGTCGGGCCTGTGAAGGGTTGTTGTAGATGATGCTGGGATGCTGAACGTGGTCGAATTGGACGTAGTAGGGGATACGGGCGTAGAATAATCGGAATCGCGGTCAAATTGACGTTTGAATGCGGGAGTGGATGTGCGTGATACACAGGTGCCCCTGGGGCAACGGCAAAAGGGTTAGGTTGACGTTGGAATAATAAAATGAGACGACCCACCTCTTCAAATTCTCGATGTCGTAGCTCTTCCGCCAGGTGGCGCACCCAATGACACGGCTGATTGAAGCAAAAAATGCGCCATATTCTTTTCTTGCATCATCTCCGAACGCAAAGAAGACGAAGAACAGGACAGAGCTGGCTGGAATCGACCACCAACTCACAAACGTCCAAGCCCACGCGGTTTCGTTGAAGTAGTGATGAGGAAAGTCCCATATCTCCCAGAAGTTATGGTGTACATCGTCCCAGCTTGTGTATGGGAGAAGTCCGTTTGTGCAAGACCACATGTTGAGGGAGATTCCGAATCCACCCCAGAGCATCTGGACGATGGCCATCGCCATGAGGCGGAAATATCGTGAAGGGGCTAAGGCAGAGCTTGCAGTCTGTAGATGTCGCGCAAAAGTGAGACGACGCTGGAAAAAATGATAAAGGGCTAAGCCTGGAACCACAATTAGCACTGTGCGTTTGGAAGAAGAGAAGAGCCTCTTACCGCCAAAGATGAATGTCAGAACAACAACCAATAAAGGTGGAACCGAGATTATGAATATGGACGCAAGGGATACGTAGAGAGCGGGTCGACACCCGAGGTCTTCAATGCTATCGAATCGATGTCCTTGTACTACATAGTCTGTGATTTATTCAGAACAGCCCTACTCGCGAGACAGAGCGCAAGAACTCACGCAGAGCCATATAAATGGCAGGTATTCCCCAGCAAAGAGCACCATCCACGATTTCTCGTCGTCGCCTGTCGGATGGCTTCATTCCAGTTTGCCGAACTGAGGCAATTCGTTCCAGATGAACGCATAAGCAAAGGCAGCAGACAGGCAAGGCGACTGTCGCCCCAGTTTGTATTCTGGTCACTGATATCACAAGCAATTAGTATCTGTTTGACCAGGAGACGAGAGCCTGCTCACCGATGTCGCACCAGACAGGCGCTACCAGTTCCACATTCCCAGCCCAAATTATAGCATTAACACCGCAGATGATGTTGGACACGAAATGCCACGCTATTATCGAGAGTGTTGGGATGTTGCGCGCCCTCCAGTGCCATGGTGTAGGTATAAGGACCAGAACTGCCACCAGGAATGCATTGATGGGGAGCTCGATGAACCTTTTGTTTTCAACGTCACCTTTCCGATAGAAAGCTGTGGGGTGGATTCAGGCGCTCGGTTTGGTACAATGAGGAATATGGCCCCTGTGAATCCGCAGTCTGAATTAGAACCGTCATGCAAGCCCCCCAAGACGCATCGTTTCTGTTGCAGCAGCAACTGTTGGCTCAAGTCTCGAAGCTAACTCAGTTACCTTTCGACGACTGACGATATACAATTGGTAAGTTCGCGTTTCACCGATCCCAACGGCCGGGCGGTGTATGGAGAATATTTTTATGCAACGATTCAGCGCTCATCCGCCTGAAAGACTTGACACCTGACGTACACCTAGCATCTGTCCGTCGACAGATCATCCGTCAAATCTGACATGTGCTGCCTTGTAAATCCCAAATTCTGTTGGATGAGGTCGTACGCACGGCAGCTACGAGGAGAAACATACGATAGGGCCGAAGTGAGCCTCGTCTTGCGCCAATGTCAACCGCGGGGCATACTGGAATATGGTATGTGACATGTTCTCCATGGATCTTACACTCATTTCTAATCGCTTGAACCTATCTCATTTGAGCGCTGCAGCTACCGGGTCAACTTTCTCTGATACGCGAAACTATAACACGATTGTTTCAAGCTGAACAATCGTAGTCGCTGAAATGCAGCTTGGACACTGCTTGCTATGCTGCCTCTTTTGAAATATAGTTCTTTGATCGATCTATGTGTGCGATATGCGGGTTTTTCTGGTGCTCCAGTCAACCACCTGAAGCGCTCTAGATTGGGGAATCAGCGCCCATTCCGAAAAGATGGTAAGCACGTATCCATCGACTCATTCTGAGACCAGTTTGGTGCCTACACTTACCCATTCCAGTAGATCGGCTCCACATGTGCAAACTGTAATTGTGCGAGCCGTCAGCGCCCATTGTGGTCCCACCGAAAATATGTGTGTACATCCAAGTACAGGTATATAAGCAAGGGCATTCCCAGAGGATATCTCGTCTCACTTGTTTGTTCTCTTTCCTGCCATGAATTTCGATGACTCAAAGCCCATAATCTTCGATGACTGGGTTTTCCCCAACCTCACTCAGACGTGGGACGGGATAAACCAGACAGAGCTTAAGAGTTACAAAAAGGCTTTCTGTGCCAACCCCCCGGATAACCCAGCGACCGAAGGATTCAAGGTAGACTGTCCATTTGGTCCCTGCCCAAACCCTGATGTTACGGGTATTGGGTCCCAAGTCTCGAGTAAGTGTTTTGTCTTTAATTCCTCTGGCTTTTGGCTAATCCATGGATGTCAGTCTATGTTACGACGATAGTATATGGTGCGCTTTTACACCCGCCAAGTTAATGTGTTGCCCCACATCTCACTCGTTTACGTCCGACCCAGCTCTCGCAGTCCTCTACATGCCACACATGGGCAGGCCCATGACGTATGCTCACTTGAGCGTCATTTACTCTCTCATGATCGCCGCGCTTGTCTGCGTCCTCAAAACGGACCTCACTAACAGTGACGGCGTCTTCGTTCTGGTGTGTGTTGCGTCGCCATCCTCGATCTACCTCTGGTTCCTGTCAGTCGCATCGATCTGGAAGCCCGAACTTTTTCCAGTGGAGAAGGAAAACAAGAAGAAATCCAAGGAGGTCCACGCCTTGCGTGTGGCCTCTCTTGCCAGTCTAGGCTTCTTCATCGCCCTTGTCTGCGTCATGTTCGTTCCCTCGGAGAAAATCAAGTTCGCCCAGGAGGATTGCACGAAAGAGTTCGGTACCTCAGTCTGGTTCAACATCGTCTGGGTCCTTCCGATTGCTGTGCAATCTCTGGGCAACGTGTTTTTCTTCTTTTTGGCCATGTTTCTGTGCTGGTTGTGGACACGTAGGAGTTCGTATGAGATACCGCCCCCGTAAGTTGGTTCGTAAGGTCTTGCGGCCGTTCTCTTCTCACTTGAGCATTAATGTTTAGGTCGAAGCTAACTAAATCCGATGACATTGAGGAGAAGATCTACACCAGGACGCACCGTGTCGATCTTATCACATGGACGGAGCGCATCCTATCTGACCAGCTTCCTGATTTTATGAGTCCAACACTCGCCCGGTGCATAGCCACTGTCCTTCAAATGCTGGTTCTGCCGTCCCTAAATACCATAGCGCCAACACTCGAGAACATGGTTGCCTTTGTAATCTTGGCATTTGGGTGTTTCAAAGAAGGTGCTCGACCAGGGGCCAGCCCCGCTAAAGTTTACACACTGCGTGTTCTGTGCGTCAATCCTTCAAACTATTTTCTCTGAGAAATGACATTGACTCTGTCGTTTATTACAGATTCCTTCTTCTCGTGGTGGCCACTGGCGTTGCTCACTGGTTCATCTCGGTGACGCCGTCTATACCGGACATTGTTCTGTTCGTATTCACCTGCACCGTCGCGGCCTGGTGCGGTCGAAACTTTACATACCGGAATATGAAGGTGGTTCTACCCATTCTATTGTAAGTGTCAAGGCATACTAGAGGTGGTAGTCGGGTCTCTGACTGTATACCCCCAGCATTGTTCTCTATGCGAGCTCTGTGGTTGTGAATGTGTTTATGTTCTTCATGGGCTCCCCAGATGCGTTTGCCACGAACTCAAGCGAACCAGAGCCTCTTCCGGAAGATGCTTCACCAGATGATAAAGAGGAAGCGGAATTTGTGCAAGAGCTTGCTTATTTCATGGTTAGCATGGCGACCACCTCGATCTGGTTTATCCTGTGGTCCGCCACATCCTTCTGGTCCTCCAACGTCCGACTTTCATTGAGCGAGTTCATGTAAGAGGTTTTACTGTTCTTCTGTTGTTCGAAACTCTGAGCATTACGACAGCGACGGAATTTTTGCTCGTGGACATCTCCTCAAGTTCTTTGCTGGCATTGCGCTTCCTCATATTCTGTGGATACAAGCTGCCGACGGATCCAACCCGGAGTATGCGGAAGAAGCAGACATGAATTTCGGACAGGTGAGCATACCGTGAACCAAGCCTTGAAAACTGGCGTTAATATTTTGATGTAGATCTTTTCTTTGATTGTATCTGCGGTCACGGTTCTCACTCTTCTTGACGAGGCCATCACCGTCAAGCGTCCCATCTGGGCGGCAGTGTTCCTGTCACGCAAGGTACCCGAAACAAACAGTATCGAAGATATGATGTCCGGACAAGGTGGGAGGTATGGCTTTGGTGCAGAGGCGTCTATTGCCCCCCGGAGCAGACCAGCGGCTGTCCCAGAGAAATCTTCTGCCCTCGAGTACAATGTCTAGAAGGCCATAATTGCGTTTCTGTTTTAGATCGTTCCTTCGTGTCACAATCATTAATTACTTCATGCACATCACTTACTGTCGTCTGCTTAAATTAAGTAGCTTGATCCACATTTCTTCCTTCCACGTTGTGCCATCGATTGTTGGTCAAGGATATTTATTTGCTGAGATTGAACTGCGAGGGTAAATAGTTATGGACTACGTTCCCTGCCAAACTGTCTGTATCTCTGCGTCATGATTCGTGAGATGGTGGGAGCTGGTTACGAATTTGGTGCAAAAGCGTCACTGCGTCGGTCGCCCTGAGGTCTAGGAGACCGGCCATCCCAGAGGAGAAATCTTCCGCCCTAGCGGCTAGAGGATACCATTCAACTTCAAGTATTGCTCTGCCTTCATGCGACAGTGGATGAAACATCGTCCTGCGAAATTAATCCTCCTCAGAACGGCTGCCTTCCTCTTCCGAGTCACCCTCCCCTTCCGAATCCGAGTCGTCTACGGAAAGTTCTGCAGCTTGTAAGGTTTATCGAAAGTCCTCGTCTTCGTCTCCCGACTCCTGGCTGACGAGCTCGCATTCCAACACAGCTTCCCATAATTCAGAAAAGTGTTGAGTGCGGAGATGTAGTTGGCTCGTTACTCGTTCTTCCTGCCTTCAACGAAAAGAGACGCGAGAGGCGTTGCGCGAAAGGTGGTATGGGCAGACTGTGGTTGTTTTGTGGATTTTGATGCTCTGAGACCTAGTTGTGGATACTCCTAAAGGCAAACAAGTCGTTTACCTATTTGTTTCAGTCTGGTTCTGATCTTATTGCTGGCAAGAGGTGTGATGAGATATACTGCTGGGGACCAATATGGAGACTTACAGGCATCAAATACAGTCTTTGCGACTTTGAGTGCAGCATCTATGATGGCCTCACTACCGAGAACGAACTCTGCGGTATTTTCTAGATGCCTAGTGAGATCCGAGAGTGCGGTCTGTGAGACAAACGACACTTGCAACTAGACAGACCTAGACGATTACGGTGGAACTTACGAAACAAAAAAACTGGATTGTATTGATGTGTTTGGCAAATGGAAGAATCACAGAATTTGGTGGTCTCCATTTATCCGAGCCTTATGATTTGGCAAATGGAATGGAATACTACTCGGTTGTCTCCATTTCTCCGAATATCTTATTACGGGACTTACTCCACAACAACAGTGCTCGCAACGAACCCCGGTTTCCACAGTTTCTCAAGCCCGACGAGCACAAGGACTTGCGTGCGTTGAGAGAACAATAGACGACCTTTGTTCTTCACCAAGTCTATAAAACCAACAGCGCTCAGAGGATGTTGGACTATCGCTTGACTGCGATTTCCAGCATTTTATTTCCAGAGCCGCTAGTCGTGCTCTTCTGGTTGACTTTTTATCACTTTCTCTTTCTTTCACACAAATATGGTTGCTGGACTTTCAAAGGCCGTCACTCTGTACCTCGCCCCCATGCTAGGCCTGGCTGCCACGCTTCTGTCACTCTTTGCCTTTCTCGCCCCTACGCTCATGCTTCACGATCGCGTAACCCTGCTGGTTGTGTCTCCTTCCACCGCCCTATCACAACCTGGACCTTCGCGCTCGATCGACGGACCGAGTGTGTTTCTTGGTGTTCTAGGTGCTTGAGTCTAATTGAAGTACTCCTGTCTTCTATCTTGCTAATGAAATTCGACGTAGGATCATGCTCCAGGCCAAGCAGCAACGCTAGCATCACCTGCATCTCGCCAGCCCTCGAACCCGAATTCGGTAAGTCCATAAACAGCAGCAATACGCAACATTCCACTGGCTAACGGACATACGCATCAGATTTACGTGTGTTACCGACTAATGCACCTCGACTACTGCTTTCAGCCCCATCTGCGGCAACCCCTGCTTTCATTGCCGTCGCCCTGGCCTTCTCTCTGGTTTTCTTGATCACGTTCTCCCTTATTTCATTCAGGGACAAGATGCCAGGTAAAGCTTCTGGGTTGCTGGGCACTCCACTCCTGCATCAACTATCTGCCTGGATTGGCGTCTTTGGTTTCATGATCGGTGAGGAAAGCGCCGGCGACAATCCTTAGGATCAAACTAATTTGTGTTTAGGGCTCACTGCCTTCTTAATTGTTCGCATGTGGTTCGGCAAAGCCGTCAAGGATTTCAACGCCACTATTCTTGAACAAGGCGCTCAGGGGCCTAAAATCATTGCAGAAATAGGCAATGGATTCACCAGTATGTCCTTGAATGGCGTCACTTTTGACAGGGGGGATTGATTTCACAATTATAGTGGTATACGTTGCATACGCATTCTACGCGGTTCCTATAATAAGCTCGTTGACGAAGTTCAATGTCAAGCTCACGAAGTAACAGCCGGCCAAGACACGGACCTCATCTCGATTTCAATCACCATACAATAACATGTACCTAATACAAGCTATCCCTTATCCTTTAATGACGCTGAATTTCCTACTCCGGTCGGGGAATAATCGTACCTTTCGAAGCACGCTTCTCTTTGAGGGAATCTTCATTCCCTACAGAGAGCTTGTGGACACCTGCAATAGTGATCCCTGCGCAGTCTTCCTTCCGCTGTCTTCACCTGCACCAGGTCTGAGAGCTCCTTTTCTGGTTTAACTCCCCCGGTATGCCGTCGACTTTACAGGTCTTTGACACACTTGGCCGCGAGTCCAGAGAACCAATCCCGCAAAATGCCTGCCAGGCATACACGATGCCAAGGTAATTCTCGGCCTCCTCACTGAAGATTGAGAAAACTGTGCCGGAGCGGCCTCTATGGTAAAGGAACTCCACCTGATGATGCATTTACTCAGCCAGAGATCTTCGCCTATAGCTGCGGTTCTGAGATCTGACTTGGCGTGTAATGCAACCAAAACGCCTCCGTGTGTCAAACGCACTCACAGAGTGCAGCGCCCAATGGCTTCGATCCCCATTGTCACCATGGAGCCCGAAGTCATTACTTCACTTTCGAATATAGGCCTGAGTATCTGCCTACGTACTAGCTCAACCAGAACCAGCCAAAGTTGGCCAAAGCGCAGAGCCGCATCGGTAATTACACGCTGTTCAGATTGTCACATAGAAGGGGGGAAACATCACTCAGGCTGGTATTGAGTATACACCGGGGGCATATCAGCAAAACACCACCTCAAGGCGATTAATCGTTCGGGTCGTACAACGCGACGTTAGTGATGAATCACGTCCCCGATTAAGCCAATAGTAGCTTCGCCGATGAACGCATGCGGGTATTAATCGATACCGCGATTAAACGTTGAAACAAAGGTACCCGTGAGTATCAGTGTCACGGGCTCACAGATAGAGTATCCGGCATGGATACTAGTTATGTCTTACATATCGACATATAAGCTCAGATAGGCAGGGAGCGTTCGTTTGATATAATGTATTTAGTTTGGATGTCCGAGCTGAGAGGTCAGGTAACAGAGCACAGTGACTCAGTCAGCCGTCACACAACAATTTCTGCCTTTTTTGAGCTCAGTCGTGGCTCGGCAAATGTGCCTTGCGTTGTTCTGCCATAAACGTTGAAGTTAACGTGGACCATGGACACAGAGATAAGTTGCTTTACTATTTAGTCACACCCTTCTAAATCGTTCTCGATCAATACGGTCAAGATCGGTCCTTGGCAGCTCAATCCGTCACCTCCGTTTCTCGTTAACTTTCTGAGTCCCTCTCTGAGGATGGTGGCAACAGAGGCTGAGAGTGAGCCCATCACAATATCCCTTCTCATGCTTAGATCACCGTCGCAACTTTGATGATACATACGTAAGTCAGGCAAAGGATAGACGGTAACACGTACTGAACATTGCGTGCATGGGCGCTGAGCTTATTCACACGCGTACGCCTCGGGGTAAATAAAGCGCCCATTTGTGAATCAGTCCGGACACCCCGAAGATGTATATATAACATCCGGTGTTCTGAAAAACGAAGCAAAGCCCCAGCTTTCTGACTGTCCTTTTTCTCTCAACCCCCCATGACTACGCTCATCGATTTCGATGGCGTAGACCTTAGTGCATTGCTTGTTGACCGTCCAAACATTACTTTCGCATGGGACCGGAACGACAGTATCTTCCGCAGCGGCGAGATGAACAAGTTGTATTTCAAGGCCTTCTGCGTGGACCCGCCGAAGGATGAGTGTTTCCAACCTTGCCCCAATACGGATGTTACAGGAATCGGGTCTCAAATTTCCAGTGAGCCCCCATCCACCTCTTTGTATCCCGACAGACCGATGAGACGTCCTGTATTTAGCATACATCACCAGCATTGCGTTCGGTGAGTCGGAAGAGTTACATCGCAAATAAAGTTGCTGGTATTCAAACACGATCATCTACTAGCAATCGTTATCTGGTACATTCCATGGATGGGCAGGCCCATGCTATATGCACATCTCAGCGTCATTTACTCCCTGATGATTGCTGCGTTGGTGTGCATCCTCAAGACAGAGCTGACTCAGAATGACGGGATCTTCATTCTAGTATCTGTCGCCTCGCCTTCAACGCTATACCTGTGGTACCTCACAGTCATCTCCTGCTGGAACCCGGAACGCTTTCCTATTGAAAAGGAGAACAAACGGAAGTCGATCGAGGTTCATATTCTTCGATTTGTATCCCTTGCGAGCCTCGCCTTTGAGATAGCTCTCGTTTGTGTTATGTATGTCCCCTCGGAAGCCATCAGCTTTTCCCAGCCTGCGTGCAGCAAGGGGTTTGGCATGGACATGTGGTTTAACATCGTCTGGATGTTACCTTTTGCCCTTCAAACCACTGCTACAGCCATTATATTCTTCGTCGCAATGTGTCTGTGTTGGCTTTGGACGCTCAGACGGGGATACGAGGTTCCAGAGTAGGTGATTTGTTTTTGATCTCCCATCCCATTCAGAGTCTAACATGTGATGTTGAGCTAGCTCATCGAAGCTCACGCAGCCGGACGAGATGGACGAGAAGATCTACACGCGTACGCCTAGGGTCGACCTGGTAACTTGGACGGAGCGGATCCTCATGGACGCATACCCGGATTTCATGAGCCCTGCTCTTGCGACGTCCATTGTTACAGTCCTCCAGCTCCTTGTTATCCCCTCCTTGATTCTGTACCCTACTCCGGAGAACATTGGCGGGTGGCTCATTCTAGCATTCGGCTGCTTCAGGGAGCGTCCACGTCCCGGCACCAGCACCTGGAAGGTTTACAGTCTCCGTATCGTGTACGTGCAGTTATACCCAATGTGTACGGATACTCACCTTCGGTATCTTCGTCTCGTAGATTCTTGTTATGCATGGCGGTAGTGGTTGTAGCTTCGGCTATCTTCACTCCCCTCCCTCTACCATCCATCCCCGATGCAACCCTTTTCTTTTTGGCCTGCACCGTTGTCGTATGGAGCTTGCGCAACTTCACCTCTGGAAATATGAGATATTTCCTTCCACCTTTGGTGTAAGTGCCAATCAGTATCCGAGTCTGCCTTCCACTTCTAACGACAAATTATGATAGGATCATTCTCGTATCGGGCGCGATTGTGATAAACGTTTTCCTCTGGGTATTGGGCTCGCCAAATGCGTTCTCCCCGCCGAAAACTCTCAATTTCAAAGAGGGCACTCCTCCAGAAGTCCAAAAGAAAATCATGAAAGCCCAATCTCTTTCGTTCATCAACCATTTCATGATTACGATGGTAACATTCTCGAACTGGTTCATCTTATGGTGCTCCACTGCGTTCTGGGCTGCGAAGACGTATCCTTCTTTCCGTGAATTCATGTGAGTCCTGTGTCTGGCTGTACATACACCTTTATCTTATTAGAGATACTCTCAGTGACGGTGTTTTCTATCGAGCACACATCCTCAAGTTCTCCATTGTTGTGGCTTCACCCATGATCATATGGATTCAAGCGTGCAATGGGTCCAATCCCACCGATTCCTTCGACCTCAACTTTGGCCAGGTAAGCGCTCGTTGTTGGTACAGGAACAAACAGCTAATAAAAGCGGCATTTCATTACAGATATTCTCATTGATTGTCTCCTTGGTTACAATCATCACCATTTTGGACGAGGCGAAGCAGGTCAAGCGCCCTGTTTGGGCAGCTGTTTTCTTCTCTCGCAGAATGCCAGATCCCAACGAGCTGGAAACACTCACACAGGCGACAGGGAGCTACGCATATGGCGCAGAAGCAACCATTGCACCGAGGACGAGGATGGAGGATAGTTATTATACCGCGCCGTGATCCACATTTTTCTCGGAGTCCACTGGTTCGTTCCTCCAGTGATTCGTTGAACACAACGTCTGAACTCCCAGAGGTAGTACGTACTGATAATGTCACACGCATATTTGAAACGAACGCTATTGGGGCGCTCTAAAGTTGTGCCAGAGGGTGAGCAACGGTAAACGTAGAGTAAAGAGCGTCCATAGCTCGTGTAGCTTGATCGGTTTCACGTTGATCTTTGTTTTCATGAGCGCTGAGATCATAGCGCGCCCGTGTCACTATTAGTAGTAGCTTCGCAACAATCAGTCGACTTGAAGCCAGAATGATAATATTTGTACACTATGGACATGGTGTTCTTTAATGTTCAGCAACAAGTACCTTGAATTCAACATTTCATGCCAACATTTGGCCAAGATAGACAACACCCTGCTCATGCTGTTGTACCCACAGCGGGCCTACACCCGATTAAACGAACATCGCCTACAAACCGACAAGTTGCAGTCTTTGCACATCTATAAAAAGAATGTCAATTCAAAGATCAGAGTATAAATTGAGAAGAATTCAGACCTTCAGGAAGACGGGGAGCCAGTCATTGCATTCCTCGCACATTCCACCTGACCTTCCTCGCCAGCGATGAGGATCACACTCGTGGTTATATCGGAGATGCTCCACCGTCCGCTGCACCTCCGCTGCAAAGACCTGAGGTTGCGCCGCCCTTGCCTGCTGACCTCCCACGGCAGCCTCTGCGCGCATCTGAGCAGTCGCGACAAGCCTATTCTCGTCCCACTGCGCACAATCGCATCGCTTCCATTCCACACCACACGCATAACAGAACTGCGTCCGGCATCGGCACGTCATATGATTACACCCATGGTGCAGCTCAACGATTGCCGAACACCTGGGACAAGTCTGCCAGCCCGATTCCTTGGCCAAAACCCGCACTTCCTCGATAGCATCATTCTGCGAGCAGCTATCATTTGGATGTCTAGGCTTTCGACAGCCAACACACGTCTGCGCGTTGCAGGACTCGCAAGTGGCGACAGCCGGTGTGTCGCTGAAAAGCAGGGTGGACGGTGGACGGGACTTGTGGTCCTCCGCGGACCCAAGAAATGTCGAACAAGTTGGCTTGGAGCAGTACACGCGGTCCTGAGCCGGCACCTCGTACTCTCTGCGCTTGACCTCGAAGCTGTTGACGAGGGAGGGATTCTTGACGTAGAAGCCTAGGTGTGTGGTGGAAACAGGCTTTTGGCAGCACCGAATAGGGTGCAGAGATTCGTCCCGGAGGTAAACCTGGATGAGATCGGCCAGACAGGCGGGGCACCAGTAGTGCTCGCAAGTCGTCTCAAGAACCTCTCCCACCCGAAACTGGTCGGTACAGCCAGCACAAGCCACACTGGAAAATGAGATGAGGTATGCTGAAAGTCACTTTGCAAACCAAACACACCGTTTGTAGATGTTGGTACTGGGGCCAGGGCGACCACTTGTAGTTTGCTTCACCACCTTGTCCCCTGCAGCGGCGCGACTTGTTTTCTCGGGTCTGCTATTACTGTTGGGTCTGCAACCGAGCAAGCAGTCAACACATAGAAAGAACCCGCAATAAGCCACCCACTGTTCCTCGAAATGCTTTGGGAAATTCTTGTCGTCCCCAACAGCCTTCTGGGCTTCTGTTGGCTGCGGGATGTGAGAACCCTGCTGGAGCAGCTCTGCTGCACGCCTGTCGGCGGCGGCGGCTTCCTCCATCAGCCTGAAAGCCTCCAAAATACCCGCATCCGTCCTCTGAGCGTTAGTGATACTCTCCGCAAGTGTTGCATCCTGGTGGAGCTGCTTCCACCCCGATAGCTCCTCGATCTGCAGTCGCAGCGCTACCTCGCTGTCTGGTGGAGCTGCATCAGCACGACCCTTGCCCTTCAATGTGCAAGAGACCTCTAGAGCGTCCTCTAGCTGCAGCTGAGCAATGAGCAAGGCCGACTCGTGATCGATAAATTCAAGATTATTTGCCACGTCATCCAGTCCAGGCAAAATTGAGCCAGCGCTAGTCATGATGGTTGCTCGCACGAGTTGAAAAGAGTTGCAGGCAGGTTGTTGCGCGATCCAGCTACAGACACGGAAGCTGGGGTGCGTGACAACTGCTGGGGATCCGCAGCATTCCAGGCTGTCGCTTTTTATATGGCACAGGTTGATTATCGATGGCGTGTCACATAGGCTTTGCGGCTAGCTGGATTTGGAAGCTTGTACAGCAATTGTCAGAATCGTATAGGGTGTCATGTCAAGAATACGTGATATTACAAAATGAACAGCAGAGCGATGGTATATGGGAGCTTGAATCATAAAAAGGTCGTAACGTTCCTATATGGAACCGTTGTAAGCGAGACGTACTCGCGAAATGTGTCAGTTGGAGGGTCGTAACTGTCCGTGCCAGTTTGAACGTTCAGCGCCCATTAGCAGCTGCAGCCGGAGCTTTGGGTCTCGTGGGGGTCCAGTGGGAAGGAATCAGGGTAATCGCTAAACCTGCAGAGAAGCGATGAGCACATCATCTGGATGGTTGACCATATCAACGCACAATTGTTCCTCCGACTCTTGTTGCAGTGCCTTGATCGCCACTGTCTGGAAAGCTTGTTCGACGTTGATAGCCTCCTTTGCGGACGTCTCAAAGTACGGTAGGTTTCCCTTTGCCTGGCACCACGCCAGCGCACGCTTCTGAGTGACCTTGTTATGCCGAACATCATCAGAAAACGTTGGAACAGAGATGGTAGCTGCTCACCTGACGCTTAGACTCGTCCACATCGACCTTGTTTCCAAGGACAACGAAAGGAAACTCTTCTGGTTCATGCGGACTTGATTGTATCAAGAACTCATCACGCCAACTCTCGAGGGCCTGGAATGACTTGGACGAGTTGACGTCGAATACAAGGACGCAGCAGTCAGCACCACGGTAGAAGGCGACCCCGAGGGATTGGAAGCGTTCTTGACCAGCTGTGTCCCATAGCTAATTCCGTCGAAGAAGCAGCATGGTCAAGAATAGCAGAGTGAGTAGAGCGCAATTCTACCGAATTGAGGAGAGATGTAGACTAACCTGCATCGTTACTGGGCGCTCCTCGGTTTCTACTTCTTTTGTAAGGCTATAAATGAAGATCTCAACGGAATTCTCCCAGCCAGGGAGCCTATACTTACAAGTCGGCCCCGATTGTGGCCTTGTATTGCGTACTGAACCGCTTGTTGACATATTGGTTCATGAGCGACGTCTTTCCGACCCTAGCTTACCCAAAATCAGCCAATGGTACCATAACGCAGCTACCATCGTTAATCACCCGCTGTCGCCCAAGATTATCACCTATGCAGACCACAGAGAAGCATACCCTGGTTAGTGTACAATGCGTATCAGTGTCATGGCTCTCACCTTGAGTAGTGCACTTCGAGGCGTCATTCTGCTTTGTATATCGTCAACGTTGATCCAGGTGGACGGCGGGAGTTTAAGTAGGATATACTGGGGGAAGAAGGAACAACTGCGAACGAGTCAACAACGGCTTCCATGACGCCGCGTCTTTGATCCGCCCCCCCTGGCTCGGCAAATGCCGATCATCATCCTTAGAAGCAAGCAAGGACAAACGGCAAGGCCTTCGTTGACGGTCGCTGCGGCCGCTGTGGCTCGCCCTGAGGTACGGTCTACTACTAGACATACATACTGTGTAGCGCGTTGAATACCGATGTTTCAGGCGTGATGAAAGATTATAAAAAGGTCAGTGGAGGTGGCAAACCCGGGACCAAGTACAATCATATAACTGAACAAATTCCTTCCAGTTGCCGACGGCTTTGAGGACTCGAAGCTGGCAGAGAGGCCGGATATTATCATCGCGACCACGCTGGCAAACGTTCTCACTATCGCGCAGAGTATCTTTCTCATTAGACTGGACACGCAAGAGCGCGCAGTGCCGAAAATGAAATTTGATAACTTCAGAAGATCTTCCTTTTGGAATCCCATCGTGGTCCGTGTTGGGTCCGTGAAACCGGTTGCCATGATCTGATTTATTATGCTTGGGACTCAAAGAGTATCATTTTGTTAACCGTTATTTACACACTTAGTGGTTCACTGATGTGTACATACCCGTCCGTCATGATCACTTCTCACAGGGTGCGTATTCATCTCGAACAATCGCCTTGATATCATTGAACAGTAATCCTCATGAACAAGAGCCCTGCCTTAGAACATTCCACTGGAACAGGTTTTGCTCAACAGATGGTTGCTCCAAGCCTTCAAGGTTCCTCGCATCAACTGATTATACCTTATCCTTCTTCCATAGTCATCCAAAGATGACTACCGAACGTATATCAACCTGCACACCCCTCTGTATCAAGGTAAAGTGTCCTTCTATAAACTCTGCTAGCTTTGGAGCACCAGACAACCGATCATGGACGAGGCCCAATTCATCGAACTCTTCTCCGCACGAAGATACGCCCAAGTTCGTCTCAACTTACGACTGTGAACCGCAGAGTAGAAGCTTATAAAAACCGAACTTTGACCTGCAGTACTTCTCGCGTATGTCACCAAAGCTCAGGGTTTTTGAATATTGGAATATACTGACTCACACCCCAATAGTGGTCGCGGTAACGATACTGGTTCGTCTTTCGACAGCTCCGTAAATTGAGTCTGGACGACAGACCGATTTTTCAAAGTTCTGTGACTACTGGGAGACGTTTGAGAAGGAAGTAATAGCAATCCATTATATGTTGCATAGATTGAATTGACACCTGAGATCATAATAGGTCAATCTCATCTGGGCGGCAAAGCGTTGGAAAACGTCTGATTTCTTACTTTGGGGCTCGAGATACATTCTGCTCATCGAAATTCCTTTTTACCTTGGTGCGCATTTCCATTTCTTTGATTTTCGTTCACTGCGCGACACTTCCACTTACCCTCATTATTCATGTCCAGGCTATTTGGGAATGGGAATCGGTCTTCGTCTGGTGAGCATTCGAATTCCGCTTGGCTCCAATCTAGGGATTACAACCTCTCATAATACAGGGTTGCCAAAATCTGACGCTGGTTATCAATGGTAAGGTACCTCTGAGACGGCCCTCAAATAACACAGCCTAACGAATCTAGCAGTAACGTATACCATTGGGGCAGCCCTCTCCGAAGGTTAGTACTTTCCCTTCAAGGCATACCCACATCCTCTCTTGACGGTTTTAACAGGGATCCTTCTTTGGTGTATCTCTGCGGGAATAGGCATTACAAGGATGTGTGGAATCACCTTGTTTCTTGTTTACGCCGTACGTCCAAGGACGAAAGTCCCGGTAGCCAATTCCCTCATTTATTTCAGGGCTTTGTTGTTGTTGGATTAGTCCTTGGAGTTTTGGGCCCGTTAGGAACACAGTGTGAGTCTCATTGACTTCTCATGCTGGCACTCTTTTTTAACTTCGCCTGCCTAAAGATGAGGCCTTAGGTGAACATGCTGGCTGCATTGTTAACGACAGCGACAACAACTTCGTATTTGTTGCATGTTGCCTCCTTTTTTGTGGCGAGATCAGTGAGTTTGTTCCCCGTCTTGCATTTCTAAGTTACTTACTACGAGCAGTCTTGATGCTTGTAGCGATAGTTTTTGGCTTGAAGATGTACGACAAAAAGGATGCAGAGTCTCTTCGGTCACTATTGTTCAGGGATGGGGTGATATATTATATTGTTCTTTCAAGTGCGTATTTAAATGTCATTTATCATCGCTAGAAACTCACTCCAACGACTACCTACAGGCCTTAGCATCTTGAATGTAGTCACAGGGTTCCTTCTTCCGGTAAATACGGTCTTGCATACTCGATTGATCTTGCTGCAGACTCAACTTAATCGCCTTATGAAGCATGGGAGTGCTGAATCCGTGGCTCTGTGAGTATATCAACTGCAAGTCCGATAGCTTGCAATCCGCCATTAATAGCGTGCTCCGTTTTACTTCAGCATACAACGCGTTTCTCATACAATTCTCTCTAATCGACTACTCTTCGACATCCGTGCCAAGCTTGAAGCAGGGAACGGGCAGTCAGATATGCGGAGACATGAGACAGGGGTTTCTTGGGAGTTCGCGAGACAGGGTAGTCACGAAGACTGAAGTACCGCCTAGTACCGAACCATAATAATATTATAGTTCGATGTATGAACATGACCAGGGTCTATGAGGCGGCAAAAGATGTACTCACCAGATGCCGTGAATCCTGGTGGAGCTTCAAGTTATGGCTCCCCGAGCTTGCTCCGAGCGAGGCGTTTAACTCTTCTCGCCTCGTGGCCACACTAAGTTATAAATGAAAGCCCGCGCAGCGGTTCACTACTAAACTGTGCAGGCCGTTGGGTAAAATTTCTAATGCGGGACAAAAATGATGAAGTCGACCTACATCTGAATCAACCGTGACAGATCTTACTATCTGTCGAGAACCGTGACAACATACACTGCCCAAGATTTCATTTATCGACTCGAAGTTGTCAAAAACTATTTTCCAAACACCTGGAGACTCTCGGTGGTCTTCTGCTGTCATAGAACCCGGTAGCCTCGACGGATGAGACGACAAGGAACAATCTTTAGTAGCTCGCGCGGGCGCGAGGCACATTGTGTTACAGATCCTTACTTTGAGATAAACGCTGAAAACGAGACTGACCACTGATGAGAAGAAGTCGGAACCTAGGTGCCATCGATACCCACAGTCTGCCCACATTCTATTTACAAACCCTTCTTAAAGGCGAACTACCAGCTGTACTGGGAGCGACATGCTGAACCGTGACGCCCACATCCACCCTCCCTTTATCGCACATGCTAGACCCTAGTGAAGCACTCGTTGAAGCGTTACTTGCATATCGCTTTCCCCAGGTACATACCTCTCTCACACATTCTAAACTCCCCTTTTGACCAGTCTCAGTTCATGACTGGTAAGTTGGCCCCCGAGTAGCTGTCCTGAGAGGGGTCCCTTACATGGTATCCCCTATCCACAGTAGCAAGCGCTGCTCTGGCTGTAAGTGGCATCTAAAATCTCATTCGGAAACAATGAAATAAAACACCGCCCTGACAGATCTGTGACTACTTCGAAACATGGAAAACAGAAGTGAGCCGGCTACACGGCATTCGCTGCTATTTTGGCTGATCGTTGCATACAGGTATCCATTATCTGGCCTGCGCGGTGGCAGCTGTCCAAAGTTCTCTTCCTGGCTTCTCGCTACTTGCTCTTTTTCGAGATCCCGCTTCATTTGAGTGAGTAAGCTTCCCGGCTCTGGAATCAGTATTCAACTCAGTATCAATGATATTCCAGGCTATTACGGCGTCTTTGGTCGCGGTTATGTATGAATGGCTCCTTTGGTTCTCCGTAGTTTCACTAAGGGTGAGGGTTCTAGGCGTGCAGTAGGAGTGCGTCACTCGCCATCAATGGTACGTTTGTCCTTGTCCTCGAGATAATCCACGACACTTAATACGCAGTGCAGTTATTTATACGACTGGTATTGCACTCTCAGAAGGTACCAATCTAGCGGATCAACTCAACTATGGAAACTCAGTGCCAACTTGTAACATTGCGTCTTCCCCAGGAACCTTAGTGCTCTGTCTATGCGCTCTGGTCAGCGCATCGCGGAGGTACCGGCTCACAGCGCTTCTGACCTACATGGTGAGTAGGGCTTCTTGATTGGGTACCAATCAGTTCTATAACTGATCACGGTCCCTCGGAAAGCTGATCTTCGTCGTGGAGTTTACTCTTCTCGGAGTTGGGAGTTCAAACATTGTCCCACGTGAGCCTCGCAACGTTCTGATGATACACATCTTCTTTGAAGCTCATGATCACGTTCGGCAGAGACGCCAACCTTGCAGGACCGGTTTCAGGGGTTTCCGCGATGCGATTCGAATGCGACGCAACCTAGTTTTATAGTTGCAATCTATGCCCTTCTGTTATTTGGAGAATTGCGTAAGCAGCACATCGGTTTCTGAATCCCTCATGCTGACCAGTGTTAGTTCTTCTGGCACTTGCCATCGCCTTCGCGATTAGAAATCACTACCACAAGGACATTGGCTCACTTGGGTCTATGATGCTCAGAGATGGAATTGTATACTACATCGCTCTTTCGGGCGTCACAGTTGCCAACATTATCGCTGAGTATAACTTCCCAGTGAGTTTTCCACCTATGAAATTTAGACGAGCGCTCATCGTGTAACAATTGAACAGTCGGGAAGCCAAGGATCTGCAACTCTGTAAGTCTGGGTAACTAAGTATTCTCGGCGTCCGATTACATTCTGATGATTTCACAACGTTAAATCAGCCTTCAGCGCGTGATGCATGTAATCCTCTCAAACCGGCTCCTTTTGAACATGGGGGACCGATTAAGTCGACATTCTACACCAGTTACCGACACCACCGGATCTTATGCTTTTGCAAGGCCAAGGGACGCGGGGAGCACAATAAACGTCTGGCCTAGCGCTATAAACAGTCAGTACAGCTAAATATGAGCAAGGATGATACACGTTGAGGCTACGGTCCTCCTTTTGCATTATAATTGGTTTTGGTTATTGGATCTGCATATTAACCCAAATGTGCAGACTTTATAACATGTCCTTCACATGGTAGAGCATGCATCTCTCGGCGTTAATCTTGAGTTGGACGCGAGAGCTCGTGCAAACCCCCGTACGGCTGAGTAAGTACGGCTGTGACGTACTAAGAGCGTGGAAGAGGTTGATCTCCGTCGAGCCGAGGACTCGGAGGGAACGGCTGGACGGCACCACAGGTTGTCTATTTCCCCATCAACAATAATTCCTTAAAACAGAACACATGAAACACTAACGCACGGAAATCAACGGCCACAACTTAAGAGACACTGCCTGAATTCGAAGGAGACTGATGGGCTTTTGCGGCGGTATACTACTCCCAGCTACGCTCACTCTAGCGGTGGCTGTCGCTCACGAGTGACGATGAGCGAGCTGAGCCTCAGCCTCGTTGAATGGGCGTTAGGTCGACGTTATGCACAGGTATGTAGCTAAGGGCTTGTTCTCCACCTTGGTTGCTCACTTGCGACCCTGTCGCAGTACATCGCTGGTAGGTTCATTGAGTTTCGGTGAATCGTGACTCGATCTGATAATCACAAGTGACGAGCACGACAATATTGGTGAGATGTCCCGCTATCATATGTGCGCGAGGGCTAGATCAACGACTTACACACTTTACGCAGCTTTGTGACTACTGGGATACCCTTTTTACTGAGGTGAGAGGCACCTCGGATATGTAAAGGCGAATACAAGATCCTCAGACTTTCTCTCTACCATGGCCAGATCACTTTAATTTGGCCGTCCAAGTGGAGGGTGTCCAATTTTCTATTCATGGTTACTAGATATATTGTGTTTGCTGAGGTTCCTCTTCGATTTGGTACGTCGATCTCAATCCAAGAAATCTAAATGATGTTTGACCGACAGTGACTGCGTCGGCAGCCATGGTTGGGCTTATACCCAACCTCCTGGTAAGATACTGCCAGCTTCTATATGCTTCACCGCTCACTAGTTTTTATTTTATCTCCAGGACTGTAAAAAGCTCATGATAGCGATCAATGGTACGAGCCACGCCTTCGAACAGTTGGACCTGTGGGCCGCTGACATGTTCTGGCTTCAAGTTTTGCTGGTGGCAGGGGTGATTCTATGTGAAGGTAAGGCTCAACGTGCGAGCTCCTTACATGTCGCTCATTGAATAGCGCGTCTGACATAGGAACACTGCTGTGGTGTCTGTGTGCCCTTTTCGACGCATCGAGAAGAACCAAAATTATTAGCTTGGCCATATTAGTGGTGTGTGGTTCTCTCTCTTTCTTCGTTTTGTCAAGGAGTTGACAATTACGCTTGTATATTATAAAAGTCTTTCTCCATCGTCGGCTTGACTGTTATGGGGCTTGGGTTATCGCATGTTCAGTGTATGTCTCCTTGAAAAAGGTTTCCTGGGATCACCGAGGGATGCTTACCGCTTGATATCTAAGTTGTGGGACCCAGCAATGCACGGTTGCGTACTGGGTGTATGGTCGTCAAACCTGGGGTATATTTCTTCACCATAAACTGCTCACTCCTTCTGCTCGCAGAGTTAGGTGAGTCATACCTTTATCGAACCGCCCATGAACTGACCAATGGATGCCAGTGTTTCTTGGTTTCTCAATATATCACGGGGTAGAGACGTGGGATCCCAAGAATAGCGGATCGCTTCGGTCGACCGTAATTACGGATGGGGTCATCTACTACCTCGTTTTGTCGAGTAAGTAGGGCGACTAGCAAAGTTCATATGTCTAACTCAATGAAATTTCCAGTTTTAACAGCCATCCACTTGGCAGCTACTTTTACCTTCCCTGTGAGTAATCCTCGATGACTGATTTGGATCTAGTTATTCACGAGTAATGTTTGACTTCCAGGCGGGCACTCAGGATTCGATTGTCTTGTACGTACTCACTATCAATTGCCACCATCGCCCCTTTGAAGAATATCTATGTCAGGCTGCAACGAGTGATGCACACGGTCCTCTCCAACAGATTACTATTGAACATGCGCATTAGACTAGATGAACAATGTCGGGAATACTCGACATCGCATCATCAAGAAAGCGTCGGCTGGGAGTTCACAAGAACTGAGGAGGATAATCAACGGGGACTTCGGCATCAGCTCAGTGGGGTTAGTGCAATACCAAAAGACTTAGAATTTGTTTCCGCAGGTGAGATCCTGGAAGTTCGCAGGTGTTGATGCAGAAATTCGAGGCTGTATCTGGCTGTATTTAATAGAGCAGTAGAGAGGTACCGGTCCATTCAATTAGCAGTCTGTTACCAGCTATGTCGCGATGCCAACGGGCCTAAAAATGATCCCGGCTGTGGACTCTTGAGGTAAGGGTCTTGTGTGCAGATGTTCCAATTGCGAGGCGCAATAGACTTGTTGTAACAACTCGGCAACGAGCCTCCTAAGTCCTGAGACTCCCAGTGGCGCTGTACGCCTGACAGCTTCACCGCGCGCGACACTGCGATTGCATGTTCCCATCAACCTGATCTTGACACACCCGGCATCGGCGGGCTGCTGAACAGGCCCTCCGGCTTGTATAAAGAACTGCTCCCCTTTGCCACACCGTATGCGTGATCCTTTACCACCTGTGCTGGCAGCTGAGTGGAAGCTTGTATATCCATGGACGAGTCTGAGGCCCAGGCTCTACAATGGGCATTCGGTCAGCGATATACTCAGGTGCGAGCTATTTCATTCCCAATTTAGGTCCAATCTCATACAACTGTTCTTTTCAATAGTACATTGCATGTATGAAGAAGTTCTACATACTAAATAGTTACCGTTAACTCTTACTTTTAGTGGCTAGTGCAACACTCCTGGTGAGCGCTTATTCAGCTGCATTGGTCTAACACAAGTCCATAAGAAACGACTGACACTTCGCGTGGAAGAACAGGTCGCCGACTACTGCGACACATTTACCAAGGAGGCAAGTGTTGTTACTAGTTTGCCCCGGGCCATTCGCTTGCCACATACTGACTCTTTCGGTGAAGGTTTCCCTGATCTGGCCCGCGTTGGCATTTAAAGGGAAAAGAAAGGTTGTAGCAACTGACGTGCTTTTTCTCGTCTCCAGATACCTCGTGTTTAGCGATATGTCCCTGCACCTTGGTATGTGGTCCATTACTCGGACTTCTTCTGCTCGCATCTTGACAAACGCTGAGAATTGGAACCTTCGAGTTGTCATTCTGTCAGCTGCATTTTACTCTCTGCTTCTGATCTGCACTGGTCACAAATGTCGTCTGAAAGCTATGAGATTATTTCCAAGATTTTTGTGCCTTGACCAGGAATTGGAGACTCAGTACTGATCTCGTCTACTACAGTTGCTACTGGGATCGGTCCTCAGACGCTGGTAAAGATCATCCGTGTTTGGCTAACCCTTTCTTACTCACTTATTTCACCACGTTAAGGATTGCAGGGCGGTGGTAGCATGTATCAACAGTCAGTTTTCTTTGGTGTCTTGGATCTAACATTTGCTCAAGTCATTATGCATTACTTCGAACACAGTGCTCTTCACGGCAGGGGTAGCTCTCTCAGAAGGTCCGTGACATCAATTACACACAACACTGAGTTGATGTTGATTACGAGCGCTAATCTTTAGGCACACTTCTCTGGTGCCTTTGTGCACTTACCAGTGCTTCGCGCCGCGCCAAGATAGTCGCGGCAGCCATATATATCGTGAGTCGCTTGATGCCTCGCGCTTGAGATACTTCTATGCCAACACCCCTGGATCCGTCCGCCAGACGGTTGTAGCAGCAGCGTTCACCCTCGTTGCACTTTCCATCCCCAACACCCAGTGTGCGTTCCCACTCTCTCGATTCAGGTTGGCAGCGTCGGAGACTTAGTTTGATACCTTTCAGTTAGAGAAATTATCTCAGAGTCCACAACTGCGCTGGGATCCTTTAGCCCTGGCTGTTTTCCTGACCAAGCGTACTCCATTTTTCTCATCCCGGCTGTTGGACTTCTCCTAGCAGGCGAACTCGGTATGTGATCTTGTAACACTCTAAGGGATATCTCTTAATTGATTGATACATAAATATCTCCATACGCCACAGTTCTATTGGTATCGGCTGTATATTCCGTAGCTCAGAAGTACATAAACGAGAGTCGTAGCGGTGGCTTGAACAGAGAGAAGCCGGGAGAAGGGATATGGTGGACAGGAGGTAAATTCGTAGGCATAATCATGTTCAGAGATGGTATTATTTACTATGTCGTCCTTCTCTGTGAGTTCCAAACCTGTCTCACACAAAACCTTTTGACGAACTCTTCATAGTCCTTGCAGGTCTATCCGCAACCGCTTCGCTGATATTCCCTGTACGTTAGACCGACCCGTCTGAGTTTTTGTGTACTCACGCATGAACATCTGCAGCCCGGGAGCAGAGACTCAATTTCAGCGTGAGTGGCTCGCTCCCTCTATTTCACGTCACTACCTGCCTCCCAGCCTGACGTTTTACACCCTCGTTCAAAGCCTTCAGCGGGTTGCCCACACAATCTTGGCCAACCGTTTCCTCCTTAACATACGCTCCCGCTTCCGCCAAGGGTACAACGAAAATGGCTCGACACTCAATTCCATGGCGATTTCTGACCCGCAGGTTGCTAGTACTGAATGGGAGTTTGCAAGAGCGGGTGTTAGCGATAGCTCAGAGAATACTCGCTTAGCACTTCGGGAAGTCGTAAGCGAAAGCGGCGAAGCATCAACGATATACAATATACGCGATAAATGTAGTGGTAATATAGAAGGTGAAATAACAGAAGTTCCTCGCTAGCACTTGTCCTTGAGTGCGGTCTAATTCTCAAAAGCAACTTTGACGTCTTGCATTTAAATTGCCCAGGCGAACGCGACCTGCCGCCAAGTGCGGCCTCCTGAGTAGAGGCTTAGAAATATAATGAATTCTTGTTTCGATGCTGTTAGTACACCTATAGGTTCATCTACTCAATCTAATAAGATGGCCCGGGGGGAGGATCCACCCACGTCCCATTCGGCCACAGAACCGCAGCCTTCGTATAATCGCCAACTGCGCGTTCAGATTTAAACTAGGACCCCAGCGTCAGCCTCCCCACTCCTGAGAACAGCAAGAAACACTCACAGCAAGTCTAAAGAAGTGCGGCACGCTCTTGTTCAAAAACGTACCCAAACCCCCAACTGCAACTTCTCTTTCCATACCGACGTACCGCTGGACATCGTCCACAAGCAGCGAGTAGCCTATCCACTCACTGTGTACAGGTACCGGCCCCCATTTAATCACCTGCTGAGAGAGCGGGATGCTGGGATCGTAGGTGCTGGATGTGGTGAGGAACGTCGGCAGGGCGGTGTTCATCGGGTCGTCTTGGCGCAGCTGTCAAGGGTGGTCAGCTCGCATCGTTCTAAATTCAAGACCGACAAACGGATCACTCACACTCAAAGACGTCTGGAGAACCGAATCAAAACCCCACGCCGCCACCCCGTTCAAGTACATCCCCAACCCAAGCCCCTGATACACCGCACCCATTCTCGTCGGGAATGTCGTCAAAGGCATATACAGCATCGGAAGCACATAATGATGCACCCGCAGCGTGTACCCTCCAAAGCCACCTATCACACCGGTAACTAGGAGCGCGAGCACACCCAATCCATAACCCCTCAGGTAGAACGGCAGCCACCCGGTCTTGCGGATGATATGGACCTGGTGGTATATGCATGCGAGTACGATGCCGAGGATCGCTAGGAAGGTGGGAATCCCACCTGGACGTTTGACGATGTCGGAAGGTAAGAGACGGCTGATGGGAAGCTTCTCTAATGTTAGATTGGATAGAGCGCCCACCCAGAAGGCCGGGAGGTATAGAATGGCTGTGGATATAGGTGAGGTTGTGAGGAGTGCTGGCAGCGTGTGGCGGATGGAGATGGAGTAAAAGGCGGCAAGGACGAAAAGAGAGGGAAGGAAGAGACTGAAAAGGCGCTCGAGCGAGGGTGGCGCCCCGTATGTGTCACTAAACAGCCCGACATGGAAGAACCCAAGGATACAGAGAGGGTAGTACAGTGTAAGAGGGGACGACCAGGATCGCGGTGATCGAGAAGAGGTGGTGCTAGAGGGGGAACTTTCACGTTTTGAAGAAGGGTGAAGGAGGAAGAGAAGGAACGATGCAGATACGGAGAAGAAGAGAGCTGTTGTGGAGAGTTCGCTGCATGGGTTTATTGAACTGTCCTTGGAGAATGTGTACGCAAGGGGGAAGGAGGATGGGAAGCCGATGGAGGACACCCCGTGCGAGGTAGATGGGACAAAGTTTGTGAATGAGCTGAGTAGGCGGATACGTCCGCATCCACCATTATTGGATATAATGCCACTGTGAGTATTCCGTTAGAATGTTTAGTGAAAATATTAACAGGGTCCTTACGCATGCAAAGCGGCGGAGCAGACGAAGCTATCTGCCCTATACGTGCCCTCTTCATCACCTCCGCCAATTACCAATGGTTTGTATTCCACTTCTTCATTCCCCACCAGCCTCGTACCAACCAGTTCCGCATCGGCACACCCAGATGGGCACTTGAAGTCCCATACCGCAGAAGTATTCATGGGCATGCATAGTTGACCGTTGAGCCCACAAAGGCTGTTGGGGCCCCACAGAGTGCTATGACACTTTTTGTGCACCCGAGGCGGGACGTTGTAGTTTTGAACGTGGGCGAGCAAGGAAAATAGGATGGTGTAGGCTAGGATGACGAGAACATAGGGAATGGGTGTTTGAAGGGGCTGGAGGATAGAGTTCAAGTGCGATTCTAAGTGAAGGTCGATTGTTGTCTCGCGGCGTGATGGGAGGGTAATATTGAGCAGAGGTGATGGAGCTACATGGGCCTGTAGATTAGATGGAGGCTGGACGCCGAAATTAGGAAGGGCAACTTACGCGTCAAGGAGAGACGAGGACGAGGACCACGAATCCAAATCGCCGCCTTGGCCAAAAAGGTCTGCGGGTTAGCATTTCCGTTGGGAGGTATCAACGGAGCCGTCAAGTATGTCGGCGAATGAGGCGGGGAGGACGAATAGTCTGAGAAATCATCGTCGCTTCCTCCAGGTACCGTCGCCCGCGACTCGGCGTTCATCCTATGATTCAACATGAGCACTGTATATATGGATCGGGAAGGGCGAGAAACCTGCTGCGCTTCGGTTACGCAGTATGCGAAGGTTATCCTCCAGGCTTACTCACCTCTGGCTGCAAACAAGATTAGTCAACCGGGATATACCCTCGGCGCGGAGTAGTCGGACGGACGATACGCCAACCTCGGTGTCGCTTTGTAGCGCCTGAGCAGGGTCTTCCGGCTTTCCCTTGAGAAAGGCGGTGGTTGCAGAAGAAGTCGGCGTAGCCTAAGCATGACCAGTTAGTACCAATTGTTGGAAGGTGTCATGCTGCTACATCTCCGGTAGCGTCAGAGTAAGCTGAGTCCATCTTCAGCGCTCAGGCTTCCAGAGCATCTACTTGCCTTTTCACGGAGAAAAATGGGGGTTACGGAAGAACTTGGCGTAACCTGAAAATGGCCAGTCAGTGCCAATTGTGTTGGAACCTGGTTACCTGAAGGCGACATCTTACGGCAGCATCACAGCAAGCCGGGTCTATGGACATCAGGCCTTAGAACGGCGACTTGCCTTTTCACAATCATAAGGGTTATCGCTAGAAGCTTGAAACTTGGATGGAAGGAGGGAGACAGAACCTTGACTAGACTAAAAGCGCGATCGGGGCTGGGGTGTGACACCCATGACGGTCCGTCACGCTCACGTTTTTGGTGTCACGCACCAAATCTGGATGTACCGCCGTCACACGCGAGCTCCCGACGACGCGGCCGCTATGGAGTCGGCAACCAGCTCAACTACTACCAAAAATCCCATTTCTCTCCGTCTTTACAAAGTACTCAGCACCAGCTTTGACGATCATGGAACACGAGAGGCACTGCAGACACTGTCAGAATTGTATGGCATCGCGCCAGCCAACGGGGAAACTGTCGGAGGGGATGGCGTAGAAGGCGAGGCTTACCCAGGTGAATATGCCGCAAAGACAAGGAGGAACCTGAGGCGGGATATGGAGAACAAGCTGGCTAATGGCAGCCAGCTGTTCTTGACTGCCCTGGCTGAGGTCGACGAGGTGTGTGCTACAATCATATAATCATCAGGCCTAATCTCTTAGGATGGAAGTAGAAACTCAACGACCTGCAAACGCATGTCAAGGCTATGGAATCTGCTTGTGCAGACGCTGAAACCCAACTTGCATCTACGAACGAAGCAAGCAAGGTCGTCCTTGAGCGTGCAGGGAATCTACGAGACGAGAGGTTAGTTGGTCCTACACTCGCAGACTCGGAAGTGGGTCCGATGGGACGGCGTACGTTGGAATACAACTAACATCGCTGATTAGACAGGATGTTGAGGACAAAAAGAGCATTATTTCTCTCTTCCTGGCGCGTTTCACACTCTCTGAGAGCGAAGCTGAAGCTATAACCTCTCGCGATGTCCCGGTTGGCCCACGGTTCTTTGAAGCGATCGACAAGACCGAGAGGATCAGACAAGACTGCCGGGTGCTCATGGCCGGTGAAGATGGTCCTACGAAAGCCGGGTGCGTCTATTAATCTCTACCCAAACTTGTTGTTCATGTGGAGAGCGTAGAATAGACATCATGGCCTCGACGTCCACACACCTCGAGCAAGGGTTCGACAAGATCCTCCGCTGGATCTCTAACGAGTTCCGGCAGGTCGGGAAAGACGGACAGCTCGACGTCATGCCGGGTATGAGCGAGTGCATTCTACGGCTTAAGAAGCGTCCAGAACTACTCACGTTAGTGCCTCCAAATCTCTCCTGGCTCAAGCTCACCCCCATGTACCAGCGAAGCCCTTACAATTCTCTCCTCAACCCGACAGACCAGCCTTCTTTCCTCCTTCATAACCGCCCTCACCCGAGGTGGCCCCTCAGGCCTCCCGCGCCCAATTGAACTGCACGCCCACGACCCCATGCGCTACGTCGGTGACATGCTCGCCTGGGTTCACCAAGCAATCGCAGCCGAACGCGAGTTTCTCGAAACTCTATTCATGCTCAAAGGCGATGGCCGCATGGTAGGCAGTGCAAGAGACTTTGAGAGTGCCAAAGGCGAGGAAGAAGAGTGGATACAGGAGCTGATGGACCTGGCCGTCGGCAAGATCTGTGTCCCGCTTAAGGTGCGTTGCCTCGAGACGAATATCTTCCAAGGTGCTGATAGGCGAGTAGAATAGGGTGCTGCAGACTGTACGGTCCCAGGAGAGCAGTATTGTATCGTACAAGATCGCGAATCTATTGCAGTTCTATCTCGACATGATGCGCAGGACGATTGGACCGGATGCACTCCTCACCAAGACGCTTAGCGAGTACGTCCTTGCTTCGCACCGCATCTTTCTATCTGACCATCCACATAGAATAACAGATACCTCGTTCACTACCTTCCAAACATCAATCGAAGCACACAGTCAAGGTATATCTCAGGTGCCACTGGTATGTCTCCCGTTTGTCATTCAACCCAATCTAACGTACCCGCTAGGACCCTGACGACCCACTGCTCACCCCACCCCACCTCATTCTCGACCACGCGCAAATCCTGCGCGAAATCATGAACGTCTATCAATCTTCCGTTCTGGACGACGAGGATGGGCCTACTACGTCTGCGGCGTCCTCGTTCGACAAGATCCTCGATGTCGTCATTGACCCTGTCGCCCTCGGGTGCATCGCGCAGAGCGAGGAAAAGATGCGGCTGAGGCCGAAATGGGATGCAAAGGTCTACGCGTTGAACTGCTTGACGTATTTCCAGGTGAGTGATATGTCCGTTAAAACTCGGTTCTGGTACTCAAGGCAATACACAGGGATTACTGGAGCCGTACCCGTTCACAAGAGCTAAACAAGACCAGCTGAGCAAGGTCATCGAGGGCCGCGTTGCGGAACTAATCGAGGAACACGTACGTCCCCTGTTTTCAATGCTATGATCTACCTAACTGGCTGATAGTTCCTAGACTTGATGAAAGACTCGGGTCTCCTCGAAGTCTACATCGTTTCCAAGAGCCCTCCTCCCAATGTACGTATACACGATCCCCAGCACGACAGCAGCGCTAACCTGACGTAGGAACCCCTCTCGCGGCACCCCGCAACTGAACCCCCCGCGCTCCTCGCAGCCCTCCACACCTTCTCACTGTTCCTCAATAGCCCCACGATCGTGCACAGCCCGCGCCTCGCAAATCTTACGCATCTGTCTCTCGCGAGCACGATACACCGTGCGGCGCTGGGCCGGGTGGCGAAAGCGTATGGCGTTGTGTGCAGTGAGGTGATGAAGGAGGGGAATAGGTATGAGGCGGCTGCGACCTTGTTGGGGAGTGAGAGGCCGTTTGGGAGGGTGTATCTTGTTCGACAGATCTTTGGGATGGAGGAGGGGGAGGAGAGTGAGAGTGAGGAGGAGAGTGGGGAGGAGAGTGGGGAGGAGGAGAGTGGGGAAGAGGAGAGTGGGGAAGAGGAGGAGGAGAGCGAAGAGGAAGATGGCAAGAGCGAGGGCGATGAAGACGACGCCGCCGACGACGACGACGACGATGAGGAGGAGGAGAGTGAAGACGACGGACGGGCTTCTGATGTTCCTGTTTCTCGGCCACATCCCGTCGCTGCTGGTTCTTCGAAGAGATTGGTATAGGGTGAACCTATATATGTTTGTGTAATTGTAAAATCGCAAAATGTTTGAGAACAACACGCCGGCAAGCTACTAGGATCACTAATCATGATCAACTGTCCCTGTGCTGTTTAGAGCCGGTTGGAGGGATCAGTCGTGCACGCACATGTTCCCATGGGCCATCCGTTATTGGAGGGTGGAAACTGGGAGATTTCGATATGCGATAGAAAAACGGTTCAACCTTCCAGTTCTTCTCTATGCATTCTCGCAGGATGGCCTTACGCCAACGCGAACAGGTGTTGTTGCAGCAGAACCTGCGACACTGCACGATTGATTAGCCAAGTTACAAACGTAAAAACATCGCTTCACTCACACCAAAAGCCGTGTTGTGCACAAAATCGTACATGAACTCCAGTTGGGCGGATTGAGTTCGTGTAACTCTCTCTCGAGACCAGGCTTGCGCGTCCATGGAGTCTAGTTCGGCTTGTAACAGAGTAGGTCGGTATCCGTTATTTAGAATTCGACGGTGCGTGTGGTTAGTCGAAAACAATGCGCTCGACTGCGCATCCCGGAAGGCTGAAAGTATTGGCATGGTCTGGCAGTCGTCGGCATGGACAACATATGGGCAGGTAGGAGCGCAGGGCTGCATTTTGGGGTTTGATGAGGTTCTAATGTTGAATCCTTTGCCGGACAACCGGAGGAGCTGGATTGAGATTCTCTCCAGCATGGCTTCACTCGAGATATAAAGGTCCGGACCACAGCGGGATGGGGAGTATAGGAAGTCTTCTAGGGATTTGTGGTGAAAGACGTATCGATTACTGGTGTCGTCGTATGGGGGGATGGACATCAGCGAATGCAGCATTCCAAAAACCTTTGAAACATCACTGGCCCGATACTGCATGAAGGCATTAATCTCCCTGGCTGTTGGTAAGTAACTCCACGTAGTCGAAGTGCTGAAAGTTGTACATAGAATAATGTGTATCACCATGATGGACTCCTTTGGCACAGGGCAGCGGTTCAGAATTGCAGTGTACATGTCGTCCAATGGGGAGTAAGGATTGGTGAGTGACGACGAGCCAAGAGAGGCTGCCGATTTTTTCGCAATCTTCAAAATAAACTCTAGGTTCTGCGCTGGTTCGAAGGAGGGGCCGTCAATGAACTTGACTATGGTGTCCGCATATGTAAACTGGCCCGATGCGTTGTTGGCCAGGGTTTCGATGTCCTCTTGTCGTGGCCACCCCATTTCAACCTCGTGTTTGGCGCGGATGCGTTCGAAAGACGACCGGAGAAAGAGACGAATGTCGGCCCCAGGGTTGTAAGCATCATTAAGGACTATTTGGCGTGTGGATACATAGCCGGGGCCTGAGGAGAAGAACTCCCTCATTGGCATGGCTGGTCTACTTGCCAACGCCACACGGAAAGGAAGACGCCGACTGACAAGGCTTTTGTGGAGGAGAGTAAGGACGTCTAGCTGCTGCTGGCCGCCATGATCGGTTGACGATGCTCCAATATCGTTTCGCTTGGCGAGAATATCGGGCGGGAGCGATCTGCATTCATCAAGTCCATCGACTATGATAAGCTTTGGCCATTGTGCTGGTGCTGAAGGGTCGTTTTGGAGGAGGCGGGAGATGGGTTCTATGATGAGCACCTCCATTTGTTTATCCAAAGACTTTTCGAAAATAGAGGGGTCGTCTGCGATTGCTTTCGCCACATGTTCCTGCACAGCAGGTATCTTGACTGCAATCTGGTACGCCAACGTGGGGATGAACCTCCCCGCATTATTCCTGGCCGGATCCTTGTAGGAAAAGAAGAAGCTTGCAGCCAAAAGGTTTAATTCGTCGGTCTTCTCTGCAATGGTTTGAAGAATCGCTGATTTGCCAGTGCCCGCTGCCCCTGTTACCCACAGAAGAAGTCGCAGTTGCTCCAGGGTCAGGTCATTGATTGGAAGCTCAAGCCAGGTCATGATGTCGCCTTGGACCGCTCCTCGAGTCCCTTCGCTACACCGAGGAGCATCGAACCGAGCGCTGGCGTCATGCATTGCATCCACTACGGCATACTGGAGCAAGATCCTCATCCCTGTGGAAGTGTCAGAAATGGGCACGGAGCTGCACAACTGTCCCGGACGTACAGTCCGGGACAGCCAAACACGACAACATTTTTGACCCAGTGATTCAGTCTCCGATAAACATCGGAAACACTTTGTTCGGCTGTTGTGAGACTTGTGTTCAAGTCTCAGTTAAACTGGCCGAGGCGTTGTGGAGAAAATGCCGGGTTAATGACATCAGTGCCGAGAATCGGTGCCGT
>ML210356.1:11511-50776 GCA_004369085.1 Coprinopsis marcescibilis
TAAAAACCGTCCGTAACAAGATATACGCTTCACTAAGTGCTAGTTACCTCGTCGAACAATTAGTTCCACTCGGCAACCCCCAAAACAACCCGCAGGAGCCAACTACGAGCACTAGAATATACATATCATTCGTCTAAACCTATGATGAACTTAACTACACCATTTGTCTTCGACACTAGGTGATTTGGTTGGGTTTTTGTTGTTGTGTTGTGTGTTTGGTGTGTTTCTGCTGCTCAGCCGTTAGCATCGCATCATCGATGCATACCCTGCCTGTCGACTGGGTCTCATGGGTGCAGAGGTAATATTCTAGGTCCTGCCCATCGAATGGGTCTCATGGCCTCAGATTTGTATCAATCTCGATATATCCCACCTGTCGGTGATATAGTAGGGCAAGCCGTGGCTGCAGTCGAAGCGCATGCCTTCTGGGATTTCAACATCCTCCTTTCCAACCTTTTCCATGGCCTGTGCAAGGAGGTTTCCGATATGCACGTTGCCGTTTGCAGAGATGGTGGTGACTTGGGAGATCTCAGAGGTGGTGATGATGGTATAGTGATAACTGCTTGACTTGTCTTCAGCCATTTATAGGCACCCACAAGCGAAAGCTCCCTGACTTTTTAGTGCAGTCTGTTTGAGGAGAGCGCAGTCAGTGTTGTGTTGTGTTCGCGATCAAGAGGACGTGTGTGATCATTGCTCAACGGAAATCGCAAAAAGCGGGGAGTGTGGCCCTTGTTGGAGACCACGAACAATGACACAGGCGAGCCTTTCCGAACAAAATAGGGCAGCGTCTGGCATTGCTGATAAAGGAATGGGGGTGCGTCAATTGCTATATTGTTTTCTGCATTCAAGTGCCCGGATCTGAAAGGAAAAGTCATTGGCAGCTTGGAGAATTGTCAAGGTTCAATGGTTTGGTAAATGTGATGGCGTCATCACTACACCCACGGTATGGTTGACAAGAACATCGTGGATGAAATTTCCTGTGCAAGCCCATTTCAGCACTTGCCAGGCCAGTTCCCACACATAGTACCAGCCCGCACTTGTACCTACCACAGCCTTATTTACTCAATTCAACTCCAGAGGTCGTAAAACCAGTTTAAATAGCAGCAGACACATCTATGGTAGGTACTGGTGCTGTCTGCTTTCCTTAGCCACAGATGCCAACAAAGGATATTGCTGGGGCATGGATGAAATCCATGTGCGCATTTTGGCACTCACCAAACCAATTCTCAAGTTACCGCCCACATGTACTACTTACTACCTATATACTCATCGTTGTACGTTCGGACCTTCTAGAGGGATGATAAATGGTGTCTTGAGCGAGTTTAGTGTATATAAATGCCATCTCCCACCCTTAGATACTCATGCAAAAGGTAGATCTTGCACACCATGATGGTGAATTGTGATAGACCATAACCTTATAATCTCAGAGTAAGAGCTCGAATATGAGCATGTGGACCATATACATGTACTACAGCATGGTACAGCCTACCACATATCAGGCAGCAGTGTCTGTGATCTTGACATTAACATCACTGTTGTCGCTACTGCCCTTGCTGCTTGCAGTGTTATTGTTCCCCAAAAGGTCAGCCTGACCAGGCTGGGTAAGTCCAAGGCCCTCACAGATTGCCCCGCATTCGTGCTGCTCCAAAAATGAATTAATTCCTGGTATGCCATGGTAGCCAATACCAGAATCACTGTAACAACTTGAATTTGCAACTATTAAGGGAGAAAAGATGTTGTTCACTCACCCAGTAACTGTATGGGTCATAGGATCAAATAGAAGCATGCCTTCAACTCATTTGCCTCTGTGACAAAGTGACATAGGGGTTCCTGGCATTGATGGTAGTAAATTAGCGCCGAAGTTTTGATCAGAAACCTGTACAGAAAGGTTCACCTTGCAAGTCAGCAAACACAACTTGTTGATTGGTGGACTCAAGCACAAAGTGTGCAAATGCATATACCATGAGATGAGAGATTTCAGAGTGCACAGGAGCATGTTGCAAAGTGCCACTAAAGCGAACAACATGCCCACTTGCATGTCTCTCCTCCATCAACCATGTAAAGCCTGAGGCTGCATTCTCCTCGCCGAAGTCAGTGCCGTTGATGTCTTTACCTCCTGATTTGGATACTCCAGACACTTTTGAGGGCTCTCCGCATTCCTGCAGAAGCCACAAGCTTGCAAATCGGAGATCTAATGATGAAGTGCTATGAGTGGAGTTCTTGAGTATTACCATGTTTGCACTTACGTTTGTAAACATTGATACCCTTTTGTTGGCAGGAGGTCCCTTGTGGAAGCAAAGAAAAGGATGATTGAAATTCGAAGCCTATAAGCGCAGAGTATTATTAATTAGTGGGTGGCTGGGATTCAAATAGAGTAGTACAAGGATTTACTCACCACCAGCTCTAACCTTTGCAGCCTTAGATGTTGGTGCAACCATTGCTTGAGAATATGCCATAGAGCCTGTCCTATCATGCTTGCCCTTCCCTTTCCCTGATTCCGCAGTGGAGCCTGGGACTCGTGAGTTTGTTGAAGAGAGCTTTTCCATACGCTCTGAAAACTAAATTTTACAAGTTAGCCTTCACTTTCATAGCATACCATGTACATAAACTCTACCATATGCTCAAGAATGAAAAGCTCAAATGAGACTGCAGCACGTTTTCACTGGGATGAACTTTTCTTCCCAAACCTGCTTGAGGCAGTTGGAGGGATGGAAAGCCCAGTGTCACTTAGATGAGTAACATACTCCTGAAGCATGGCCCCAGTCATCTCCTGATCAATATTTCCGTTATCCTGCTGCCACAATATAGTCTCAGTTCTGGATGAATATGATAGAGTAAGTCTTTCTCTGAATTTATATTAGTCAAACTATACAATAAAGAGACTCACACAACTACTGGCAATTGGCCACCTTTGGTCCATGTGAGGTTGAAATGTTTCAATGCACAGTCTTGAATATCTAAACAAAAGTAAGAGGTCTGGTTAGTATACAATAGCAATAGAGAGTGAATACCTAGAACATACCCCAAAGTGTTGTGTCCAATCCAAAGGCAGCAACATTCGACCCATAAAGGTCTGCCAGAACCTTAGGCTTTCCGCTCAGACGGTACTAAGTAGCAAAAGGAATATTAATATATATCTGATAAATCTAGAGCTGATCAGACTGACCTTGATGTCTACAATAACCGCGTCAGTCCTTTTACCACTATTAACATAGGCAATACCCCGCATAGTGTTCTCATGTATTTCAAGGGCCTCTGTTGTAAGCACTGAGGTTGGCGCAGCATTGGCTGAAGACTTCAGAGCATGAAACAAAGTTTCAGCACGGCGGTTGGTCGTATCCTCAAGAACATGAGACTGCAATGCTTTATAACGCTCAACCCCTTGATGGTAGACTGTAAGTGAGTGTTTAAAGTGAAAAAATGCTGATTATAGTACCTAGCACTCCCTCTGTCACAGGCCCAGTATTGCTTGCAGCAGATCCTGAAACTGGGATCTGCGCACAATCGATGCAGGTGTAAGCACTGTTGAGATGTGCATTCCGCCAGGACCAGCCACATTTAGAGCACTGAGGCCACTTCTGAAGATTTTGACAATTTTAATAGTGACAATACAAAAATCAGGCAAATAAACACACCAAGACTTCATTATACTCATCGGACTGATATGGGCGCTTAGCAAGCTCTACACACTTCTCACAAGTCACATGAGCGGCTGGGGCTTGGTCAAAAGACTTGCGACAGTCGCTGCAGTTTAAGAGGGCAGTTGTAGATATTAGAATGAGTTATTAGTGAAGTAGGGCGAGGAATGGATTGCAAGACTGAGAGGTTTGCGATTTTTTCAGCTGCTTTTATACATTTAATCCCCAACATATTTACCAAGTACCCTGCCCAAGTTCGCTTCCACATTGCGGATGCATCCTTTGCATTTTGCTTCGCCTTTGGACTTCCTGAGCGCCCCGCATGTATGCTGCATTTCCAGGCCTGAGCGACTCATGTTAGGCTTGGCCTTTGCTTATACACTGACCTGGAAGTGCATTCCCACCTTGTTCCTGCTAAGGAAACCTGACCAAGCTGGGCTCTGCATCATCCAAGCACCTATATTACCTTGGCTTTGGACTTCCTGAGCGCCCCGCACACATACCGCATTTTCGGGCATGAGCACCTCATATTAGGCTTGGACTTTGCTCATGGGCTAACTCGGAAGTGAATTCCTACCTCATTCCCGCTAAGGATGAGCCTCATTGATGATATAGCTGCTTGAAAACAAGTTATGTGGCTTGTTAACTCCAATGGCAATGTCGTTCAAATATCAAGCCGAGTTGTTGATGGGTAACTTGCCTCGTGTCTATCAAAAATATGCTGTGGTCACCACTGAGATAGCAATGCTGGCCTTGTTTTGGCCTCATTCAGATTTGGTTGATTAGGCTGGGCACAAAAGCCCAGGTTGCGGCAATACTTGGCTGCAAAGTAATTTGCCGATAGCTTTCTATTGGCTATGGGGTGTCCATGTTCACCCGTGGACCCACTCACAATGATGCAAAGTTCAAATGGCCAAGTCCAACTGTTGGACAGCATTTGCCGCCATCGGACAACACGAGTGGCAAATAATCTGGTTAAAAGCTCAAGAGATTGGGCTATACCAACAGCAGCCATTTCTGGCTTCTTCTCATCTAACCCACATAGCTTGCGCTTCTTACTATGGTCAATCAAGCTGGTAATAACCAGTGGGGTCGCAAAGAGTGTATGTACCTTCGCCTTCCTGCATCTTTGCTATTACTGATGCTCTGGCTAGACCCACCGGATGATGAGCTTTGAGAAGCACTTCTAGAGTGTGTTCGCTTGAAGTATCCGCGAAAGGATAAGATCAAACATCTCAAGAAAGAATTTAACCTGTCTATTGGGTTCGTTCTACTTTCTACTCTGTAAAATTGGCTTGCGCAACTGATGCTTTACCAAGTGAGACAAAGCTGCGGGAGATTGAATATTGTCTTGAGATACCTACTGTTCGGAAACCCCGCCTTTCAAAGGAGGTTATTAAAAAAACAGCTTTCGACTTCATCAAGAAAGACATAACAAAAGGTACAGGTCCGCATGCACTGAAGTCAATGCCCCAAGACGAGCATATCTTGATTGCCCGGTCAGTATTAATGATTTTCTGGGAAAGGTTGAACTTGTCTCACCAAGCTGTCCAATAGCGATGATCTTCACTTGCTCATGAAGGACCTTGCTCCAGAAGGGTTTGACCTATGTCGCCCTGGGGCAAAGAAGGCTCTCATACCCTGACTCCCTCTCCTCTCGCTTGGCCCATACCAAGAGGTATCTGCGGATGGCCATGAGAAACTTAACTCACAAGCTTTGCAAATGGGCGATATTAGCATTCCTATCTATGCTTATCGCGATAAATGGTCTGGTTTCATTATCAAGCTTGTCGCAGTTCCAGACTCCCGAAGCGCAGCACCATTGGGCCACCTTTACCTTGACCTCATCGCAGAATGTGGAGGTGTGTTGACCTGGTCTCGGGCTATGTCATGCTCTGAATACTAATTGATCACTAGGTGTTCCTCTCCAGCTTACAACTGACAAGGGACCTGAGCGCGGAATCCAGCAGAGCATTCAGGATGCACTGAGGTGAGCACGTGTTTTTTGCGGCGCTTAATTTGTACCATTTAAGACTTAACGGATGATATGCCCTCAGACGACTCTTTGCGCCTGATATTGATCCTGAGGTCTTTGCAACTGCCATGGCAATTATGAGTGTTCACAACACCGTCATTGAGTCGCTTTGGCGATGGCTGCAGATTAAAATGGGACACACCTTGAAGGAAACCATCCTTCAAGGGAAAACCTCCCATATATTTCAACCGCAGTGCGTGTACCACAGGTATGTAATTTTTCTGTTCTCGAATCTCATTTGACCTACTTTCTAGCGACCTGTTCTATTGGATCTTTATTCCCTTGATTCAAGAGGCTCTGGACTCCTTCCGCACCTATTGGAACCACCACCGTGTTCGTACACGGGCTTACAAGCACATGCCTTCGGGTCATGTGCCTGCAGATGCTATTAACATGCCTGAGAAGTATGACCCAAACGCTTTGAACTGCCTGATCAAAGTCCCAGAGCACATTCAGCATCGCACTCGACGGTTGATTGAGGAAGAAGTTGGAGCTCGGGACACCTTTTTCCGCTGGTTCAGCGATGACTTCAAGGTTATAGCCGAGACTGCATTCAGCTCCGTTGGTAGACCTTCAACCACCCTGGAAAACGCTTGGGAGATTTTTTCTATCATGTCTGATGCCATTAAAGTAATCCTCGAGTAGGTTCTTTGTACGCACTTAAGTATCTGCTTTGCCGCTCTGCGGTTATGTGAGATATACGCGTGGCACGAGCCTCTAGGGGTGGGGAATGTCATATATATTTATAATAATCATTCATACTACGATTTTGAATCATATCTCGCGGTCCTGAGGTACGACGATGAGTATATATGCAGTAGTACGTGCGTACAGTAACCTGATATGTGTGGGAATTGGTTCGGCGAGTGCGGACATGGGCTCGCGCGGAAAATTTCATCCACGACGTTCTCGTTAACCGTACCCACGGGACAATGACACGCTTTTTGTTCCTTGACTTCTTCCCAAGACGACCAGGCGCAGAGGGCTCTTGCTCTGGTCAGTACAATAGCTTTGAAACTTATGACCAATCTAATGGCTTTACAGACTGCAGGATGCTGTTCGACCGCATGTTCACATTCAAGCTGCGTAAGAAATCTGCGTCTGCTGCGTGTACAGTGTCCCTGGAGAGTGTCAGCGTCAGCACGGGACCCAACGCAACCAAGGACCCGGCTCTGGAAGTCGTCGTCTCCTCCCAAATGTCATTCACTCTCTATCCCGCCAACCGTCGTGCAGCCCCCGCCGCCTACCAAGACTAAGAGCGAGAAATCAGGTCATGCACTGCTGAAATGCTCGCCCCCGATGCCCCTATTCGCCAGCTCCAAGTATTATATCAAGCACAAGGCCCTTGAACGAGTCAAGAACGGTGGAACGAGTCCGACAGCCGAGACACGCAAGAGAACCTCGTCGTCAGCTGCAACGGTATCAGCAGAACAGCCGCGATCACCACCACCAACGATAGCGATAACGAACACCCCGAAGCGGAGGAGGGACAGCGATAACACCAGCGAGTCTGGAACAGTCCCTTCGTCAGCCTCGCCCCGAGTCCCAAGAGTGGGGTACAGCCTGGCTGTCAAGAAGGGACATTACTCTCTAGTATGGTAATCAGCGGTGATGAACAACCAGTGGAGTGTGCGTGTTCTGCAACGGCCCCCTGGGCCCTGGCTGACAGGCAGCGGCGGCCCGAGAGAATGAATCTAAAGGATTACGAACAACCTTGAGGGTTGCCGTTGACTATGGCTCAAAAGGTAAACCGAGGCCAGCGGCAAATTTAGGACGGGTGAGATCGTCAGTACTTATGTAAGTGATGGCATGTGAGCCCATCGTGTCAACTGGGAACGGAAATACTACAGTCGGGACCGCCTCAAGGCTCTTTGGCAGACGTGTAAACGACTAGTCCACCTAACGAATACAGATGTAGATTTTCGGTCCCCAAAGCGCTTTGGGGCGAAAATAAAATGTATCATTTCCGATAACCTTCCGCAATGTCTCTGCCTACACATAGATTTAAGCTCGATTCCTCCCAATTCCGTTCTCTTTCAATCACCCCCCGATCTGGGCCCTCAAACTAGCATTTCCCGGAAGTATTCACTGTTCATCCCCTTTGCCGGTTATGAAATGAATTAAAAATAAAACACTAGACGGAAATGAAGATAAACGTCCCAGGGTCAGCGAGCTCTCACGACGAGTGGGTGCACGGGGATAGGCACACTTTGGGTAGGGTGGATTATCATATGCCATAGCATGAGTCTGGATCGCTTTGTACGCCTCATTGGCGACACAGACGACCTTAAGTGTTGTCAAGAGATAGAACTGCCATGTAAGCCTGCTCCCAGCCTTAGTACGACGAGCAGTTCCATCTGTGGTACCCTTCTATTCCACCTGGTAACGCTTAACCTCTAGCTGGTCTGAAATGTCGGTTTGACAAAGTAGGATGCAAAAAGACGGGCGGTTCCAGACGAGCCCATTGCGCAATAGCTACTTAGTAGATACTAAAGGCTAGCAGCAGAGTCAACGCCGCACATGCCGTGTTTTGATAAATGAGGGGCCTGGGGGATATTGGCGCTTAAACTTGAATCACCTACCCAAGTGCCTCATGATCATATCGATGACGTGATTTGTTATCTTCCGTCACCAACGCTAAACAAGTGCCACAGGGCTCAAGTTGAATTGGTATCCCCAGTGCGACTGTGCGATAACGGTGATCTTTGCGACATCATGGCCAATCCAGGCGCCGGCAACATTGCTGCTGAAGACGGGTTCACCAAGTACAACAACATGTTCTGTTGGGAGCCGATCTGGTTCAAGGTCCGTGATTGAATCGGGTCTATTCTGAGATCAGCCAAAGATCACCGCCTCTTTTCCCTTATCATGATGCATTGGATAGGTCGAGGATGAGCTCTTTTGCGTGCCTCGTAGTGGATTCGCGGCAGCCAAGGACTCTGTCTTTGACAATATGTTCTCAGTTCCGGCTCCGGGTGTTCCGGTGGAGGGACGGGATAAGGAGCATCCTATTGGGTTGGAAGGGTACAAGAAGCAGGATGTCATCTGTCTACTCAAGTATATGTACCCAACGTGAGTTTGATGACTTGCAACCTTGCCGCTTGCAAGGCTGTGCTCACCCGATCCTCTCGGATTAGGACCACCCACTTTTTTGCCGGACCTGAGACTGTGACTAGAGAACTAACGAAGGAGGAGTGGCTAAGCGTGTTGAAGTTGGCTACGAAGTGGGATATGATGGACGTAAGTGATTCATTCACGGTTCGAATATGGATGTTTCCGTATTACTAGTGGTTTATGGTTTATTTCTTTCACGATAGATACGAAAAACGGCAATTCAGTGGCTCTCTCGTCCGAACGTCTTAACCAGCAATGAGAAGCTGTCTCTTGGGAGAGAATTCAGGGTTAGGGATTGGGTTGCTGTGGGTATCAAAGAACTGACGTCGGATGCAAGTGTGGGCTTGGTGCAGTTGCGGGTGCACGGGTTGGAAACTGCTGCACAGATCCTCGATATCAGGGGCCAGAGTGGATATCAATATTCTTATAACCAGTATATACCCGGCTTCCTAATTGATGCAGGGAAAGCATCCCAGCTCACCGACAGCGTTTTCGCCACAGAGCTCGGGGAATACGAGTAAGCATGACCGAGGGGCGTACCAAAGTTGAAAGAACCACTGTGTGTGGCATTGGGTAGTACGTCTGTGAAATTTGAATAAATACATTGCATGGCACTCCAGTATGAATCATCGATATACAGTATATGCGCGATGAGATGAATTGTGATTCAATGCGTACCGGGAAGCGACTACGTGGATTGAATGGATGATCAGGGACAGAATCAGACGATGAGCATATAGCGACGTGAAGCAAAACCTAGATATCGTCGGAGCTTGCAAGCCTGAGCGATTCGTCTCGATCTCGCTTTTTACCCTTGCGAGTCGTTCCCATAGCCCAGTAGACTGAAGCTTGCCTGGAATGTCGACTTGAAGCGGGACGACCGAGGGGAGAGGATGTCCAGCGGTGGGATGCTCGACGGTTTGGTGATTTGCCGGTGGCGAGCGGGACAGCCGCCTGGATTTGTCGACCGAGTGGGGTCGGGATCGTCGAGAACATGTCTAGCAGCGAGTACGGGTTACAGGGAGAACTGGCATGTAAATCTGCGGCGGACTTGCGCTGGTGGGGTGGGAAACATGATCAACAAGGTGATAGAGGTGCAGTAGGCCAAACGATATGGTTATTGAGGAGGCCGGCGTCGTAAGTCGGATCAGACGAGGAAGGCAAGAGCCCAAAACAGCAAAATCGGACCAAACACGCTACATGGGCCCAGATCTGATGGCGTCATCACTACACGAGCGGGATGACACGCTCTTTTGTTCCTTGTCTTCTTCCCAAGACGACCGAGTCCAGAGGGGCTCTTGTTCTGGTCAGTACAATACCTTTGCCACTAACAACTAGTCTAATGGCTTCACAGCTGCAGGATGCTGTTCGACCGCATGTTCTCATTCAGCCTGCGCACGAAATCTGTGTTGGCTGCGGGTACAGTGTGCCTCGAAGTGTCAGCGTCAGCACAGGGCCAAACGCAAACAAAGACTCAGCTCTGGAAGTCGTCGTATCCTCTCAATGTCCTTCACTAACTATCCCGCTAACTGACATCAAGCCCTTGTCGCCTACCAAGACAAAGAGCAAGAAATCACGCCATGTGCTGCTGAAATGCTCGGCCCTGATACTGTACAACCTCAAGCACAAGGCCCTCGAGCGAGGGAAGATTGGCGGAACGAGTCCCAAAGCCAAGAAATGCAAGCAAACCACATCATCGGGGGTCGTCAGCAGCACCTGTATCGACGGAGCAGCCGCGATCACAACCGCCAACGATAGCGATAATGAACACCCCGAAGCGGAGGAGGGACAGCGACGACACCAGCGAGTTTCCAACAGTCCCTTCGTCAGTCTCGCCCCCGACAGCACTCGATGCCAACACTGCTCCGCACAGCGATGCTCGCGATAATCCTTAATCGGAGCAAGACTTCCTGCCTCGTAAGCGTGTACGGCGATCAGCGCCTCCAGGGCCACCACAGAGGCCATCCCTTTCCTCAGCACGACGTCGCAGGCAACCACAGAGGATGTACCCACGACCGAGGATCACAGACGCCCCTCTAATCAAGCAAACTTTTGCCCACCCCTCGCACTAGCATGCGGTCTTGCCGTTCCCGCAGACGTGAACCCGGGATCTTCGTAGAGGGCAATGAGGAGAGCGATGCCGCTACAAAGGACCAAATTGAAGCTTCTGCGGTACGTCTTGCTCGCTAGTTCCCTTGCTTCTTTCTGACATTGCTCTAGACGATGATGTGTATGTTTCGGTGGGTTCGTCGCATAGTAGCGACGATATGGACGACAACGACGACGAGCAGGACACCCAGCCGCGGCTGTCAACCTCCTACCAGCAGCACCGCCGGTCTGCGCGAGGCAGAGCCGTCGTATACAAAGATGCCGACGACGACCCTGATGGCGAGGAGGATGTGGATGTGGATGCGGACGCTGATGGAGACCCAGACGTCGACGTAGATGGCGAACCCGGGATCGCCACAGGCCGCAATGGCGAGGACACGAATAGCAATGCCGCTCTGGAGGACCAAATCGGAGCTTCGGCCGTATGTCTCGCCCCCTAGTTCCTCTTGCTTCCGTCTGACTTTTCTCTCTAAGATGATGAGGACTACAACGCTCCCAGAGGCAGTAAACGCCGGAAGAAGGGCTAACAGGCTGCACAGACGCTCAAGTCAGGCTCAAGATGGGACACAACATCGTTTCGAGCCCGAGTAACAGCACGGCTGGTGGATCCGCTACCCCCGGTGAACTAGACGAGGATGTTGCCCCACCAAGGGCGAGCGCAAGAGGCAACCAAAAGAAACAGAAAATTGCAGGCATCACCACGTAGTGAGTTTCTAAACTCTTTCCGTACCCCATCCCCTCGCTCTCCATCACCAAACTGGACCATACACGACTGACATATTCTCGAGTCGTGAAACCAGCTTCTCGCAGCACCAGAACACGAGTAGTGAACGAGCAAGTCGAACCCGAAGGATCGGTTTCAATCCCCAGCGACGGCGACCCCGCCGCCTCTTCCGAAAACAAGCTCGCGTCCACCGCTGGCTCAGCCCTGAGCGGAACCAGTGGGAGCGCACGCCCCATGACGACCTGCCAAGCCGTCCTTGCCAGCATGGTCTTTTCAGCTCACCTCAGTGTCTATGTACGTAGGCGGTAGTTTGAATTGTACTATTGTAACATCCTACCCAGAGAATCCTAGCAACGGTTTCTTATCGTCGTCAGGAATGTACGCACTGGTGCCTTGTTGACTATATGGACCGGAATTGATGGTGTTTCCACAGCTCTTGTGGCTGGGCCGCTGTCACGGTATCCGATATCCGAGTCGCAGCAGGATCCTCTTGGTGAGTGGCAAACGCGAGAGGAGCGAGGAAGAAGGATGTTGGTGAAGACTTGGTTGTCGGTCCTTGGGAGTAATGAAGTCGATTGTATTCTGAAGATTGGAGGACCTCCATCTTAGCCAGTAGCTTTTTCCCTAACCTTGAGATTGATGCAGATATCATCCACGCTGACGCTGTTGTAGTGGCAGACGGGACTAGGTTGGCCTCTCAGAGAAGGTCACAAGTCCTACTTACTACTTAGAACAGTGAAAGATACGTCATGGCCAGGATGTGTGCTAATCAGTGTACGTAAAAAAAAAACATATCGACGTGTCCTGACACAATGTTGAGCCTCGAGGCACGTATGGCTGTGAGAAGATTGGGTATACATAAGGCCAACCTTTCCTGTCGGAACCTGTCTCATCCCGCTTCTCTCTCCTTTTTCACTTCCATAACCACATTCAAGTTATCCCACATGGCAAAGAACAAGGCAACCAATTCGAAGCCAAGCTTTTTGGATCGGGTTTTGAGATGTCTTGGGATCCGGAAGCAGGACGGAAAGCAGGGAGAGTATAGTAGGAACGACATTATCATCCCGTGAGTTGTGCTTATGTCCGTGATCTGCGAGTACAACTGACACCTTGGCGGCTTTCAAGTGTTATTGCGCCAATAGGAGCGGGTAAAAGCTCAGTAAGCGTTGAGACTTTGCTCTAGCGTCTTTGAGATTCTAACCGAGTAAATGTAGTTCATAAACGCCGTCACTGGACGCGCAGATGCAGTTGTAGGGCATGGCCTCGAGTCGTGCACCAAGGAGCTGCAAGAGTTCAAGATGCCCATGCCTTTGGAGCTCGCCAACAAGTATCCCAGTCTACGCTCCAGGAACATCGTTCTCGTGGACACACCTGGCTTCGACGATATCTACACTGACGACTCGGAGATCTTGCGGAGAATATCTTTGTGGCTGGCCAAGCAGTGAGCTCCTTTGGTATGCTGACTTCGCGCATTTCTCACTCTCTTTCAGCTACTCGCATGACGTGACTGTTGGAGGGATTGTATATATGGCTGATATTTCTAAGAAGCGGATGCACAAATCGACGCGGACGAACCTGGAGATGTTCGACAAGTTGTGCGGCCTCGGCTCCTACCGCCATGTCGCTTTGGTAACAACACAGTGGCACACAGTCCTTCAAAAAGAGGGGGAGGATCGAGAGCAGGAGCTTCGATCGACGCTCTGGAAAGAATTCATCAGCAAAGGTGCAACTATATTCCGCACTACAAGCTTTCCAGGGCAGCTTGACGGCCATCATCAAATCTTAATGCACATCATCGACTGTGTGGGCAAACAGGAATAGGTGTAGCGGTAGGCCTTGACGGCCAGCCCCAGTTCCTATTTGGTCTATGTAAGCTGGATCGAGCCTTAGTGCTTGGCTCCGTAGCGATCTTGACATATATTGTCATTTTCTATATACTATTAGGTTTTGCCTTCTTGTTACAATTTGATTAACAGACTGGGATACTTACTTATATTTAGCCTCAAAGATATTTGCTTATTTACATTTGGTGCGAGTTCGTTGAAAGGATCCCCTTCACAGAAGCGGGGTAGAGGTTCAGTACACGCTAGAAGAGTAACGAGTTGCTCTGCATGTATCAAGAGACCACAGCCGGCCCTTAGAACGATTCGTGCAGAAACAAATGTGAGCCACTGGCACATGGCAGAAACAAATTTCTGCCTTGTGTGACATATTGCGGCCGCAAGACGATTGATTGAGATTCCATTGCGTACCAGGGGGATGGCAGGGCACAAAGGATTGACAACTGTGATCGCGAGTGGAGTCGGAGCCTTGACGCAGCCGTTGTCTAACCCCAATTGTTGCCTGTCGAATCACATGAGTGACATTCAGGTACCATGAGAAGAACGTCGTGCGGCCTTGGTTACTGAGGCTCCAGCGGGGATTGCTAGGCAAAAAAAATGGAGGCGGAATTTGCTGGCAATCTGCACTGTAAGTGAGATTATATAGGACACTGCACCTCACCGCCCATGCATGTTCAAGGACCGTCGAGGGGCGGGCCCCAAGAGCAAAGTTGAACTCATTTCGACTGCGGACCCGATTTATCATTTAACTGCAATTTAATTAGGACATTTCCAAAGAAGAAATGGCCCATTTGGAACCAGTCACATCGGAGCCTAAATGTCCCAATTCTAGATCAGGTCATTTAGCTCGACTGGGACATAAAGCCTGAGAAGCCTCTCCCCGGCAACTTGAACGGAGTTTGAAAACATTCGGCGAATAAAGCAATCAAGAAGATGTCGAGTCTGAGGAAGACAACGGTGGAATAAGAGGGAATAAGACTAAGAGGGAATCAGACCTAGGCGGTAGTACTGAATTTCACGGCACACGGACCCCTAGGGATATGCGGCCGATGATTGTGAGGTACAGGGGATCACCCATCAATTGAACACCACCACTCGGTTGAACACCACCATTTACAATGCAAAATTTACTGTTTTCCTTCAAATATTTTGGGCCCCCTAGTGAAGGCATGTACTGCGTAGCAGTTTGTGATTTTTGCCGAATTTTAGAGTAGCTATAAACCCTTCAAATATGAATTCACAACTGAAATTTCGGGTTTGATGAATTGACTGAGGTGCCGTTTTGTACCTTAAGATATGGCAGCCTGTCTAGGAAAGTGTATATATATGCAAAATAGCGTATATCTCCTGCCTACTACCAAAAAACTGGCAAAATCCGGGCGTAACAGTTGTAATTTGGCAAAGAGGCGTACTTGTGGAAAATCGAGGGAGATATTACTGTCACAGCAGTGTCACATGTTTGTCACGTGACTGGGCAACATGGAAAAATATTGACTGGCGCGTCAAGTTTGTGTCTGGATGGATATAAAATACCTGTGTTGGACCTCATGCCTTTCCTCGCTAAGCTCTTGCAATAGAACTTTGGGGTAGAGTGATATACAAACCAGGGGGCACTGCTATAGATACAAGGATTCCCCAAAATGATATGCTACTGTCTTCTTTCTGCCATCTTCCTTCCCATCTCTATAGTCTGAGGTCTCTGCTTTCGTAACCTTCATGTTCTTTCAATGCCAGCCAAAGCACTATCACAGACCGAAGTAAAACGCTTAATCAGCCACACCAAGGATGAACTCGAGAAGGAAGCCATTGCCCTATATCATGAACTACGCCAGAAGCATTCTGAATCTGGCAGGACTTCACAGCCACCTGGCCTCCGCCCCGCTTGCAAGGCTGTTCTTGATGAATTTCTCGCATCAAACAAAAATCCATCCCTTGCCAATATCACACTCAGCCATGTCACACTTGGGAACCGCATAAACAGCATGCAGAACATTCAGGATTCCAACGCAGAGAAGGCATGGTTAATGAAGGAGGAGGAAGAACAAGTGATCAGTGCTGTCATCCAGCATGGGGAGATGGGTATACCATTTTCACGCCATCGGTTAGAGGAACAGGTGAACAGCATACTCCGCGCTCGCCTTGGTAACAAATTCGGGAAAGAAGGTGTAGGCCAGAACTATATCCACCGCCTTTGTGAGCGAAATCGGGATCAGATTCATGTTTACCGCGCCAAGCCTATTGACTCCAAACGAGCACAAGCAGTCAACCCCACTATCAATGCCCACTATTGGGATATGGTTGAGCGAATTCAGCTGACAGGTGACCAGGGAAACCCTATCGCACCCTGGAATACATATGCGATGGACGAAACAGGGTTTCAGCCAAATGGGAAGCAAGGGACAGTGTATGTTTTAGGCGCCAAAGGAAAGTCCATCCAATACCAACAACAAACCGGTACCCGTGAGAACATCACAGTCCTTGTGACGATTTCTGGAGATGGCCGTGCACTTCACCCTATGGTTCTTTACTCTGGGAAAGGTTTCCAGATGTCGTGGATATAGAACGATCCAGCTAACGCAGAGTATGTGGTATATTGATCAACTGGCAGACCTATTACTGACGAACCATATCTTAAACAGTCTATCCTACTCAAAGAAGGGTTGGATGAACAACATTCTCAGTCTTGAATATGCCAAAAAATTTGAAGAGGCGACCCGCGAAATCGCAAATGGACATATTCGCTCACTTTGGGTTGATGCTCATGGCTCCCATGTCACATTTGCATTCCTCAACTTCTTCGACAAGCACGACATGATTGTCTGCTGTTACCCTCCCCATACTACCCATATCTACCAAGGTTTGGATGTGGTGGTCTTCAGCCAACTCAAGAACAAATATGGCCTCCAAAGGAATGCTCTTTTCCGCAACAAAGGGTTAGCGGTCTCAAAAGAAACTTTTCTGGAGGTGTACAGAAAAGCTCACCTTAACGCGCTCACACCCGATCTTGTCAAGAAAGCATTCGCAAAGACTGGACTTGTACCAGTCAACCGCAATGTTGTTACTCCTTCTATGATGGCCCCCAGCCTCAAACGCTCAACCAGAAGCTACGGCCCTATCATCGCTCCTGACTCTGTGCAGATCGTGACAGATCTTCTGATGGACACACACATTCCCATGTCAGTGGGTTCACAAACATCAAACAGCCGAAACGACCTACCAGCATCGAACGACTTTGTTGTTCAAACCGCCATCAACCAGCTCCAAGGCACCTCTGTCGGATTTCTCTTCACCGAGTCCCCTGTCCACTCCTCTTCCCAACCTCCAGACGTGCCTATCATCGAGATATCCCCTGTCAAACGAAGAATGGACCATAAACTCGAGAAAAAAACCTACAGCCGTGAGGAAGTTGATGAAATGCTCGCACTAAAGCAAGCCGAAACCAATTACTGGAAGGGAGCTGCAATTCACCAACAGGCTGCCCTTGTTTTGAATTGCGCGTACACGGGAAGGCTTCGGCAACAACTGGGAGCTAAAGAAGACAAGGGGAGCAAGAAGGTCAACAAACGACTTTTTGCAGATGGAAAGGCACAGGTACTCACCCAGCCGGAGCTCATACAACGAGTTGCCGAGATGGAGCAGAAGCAGCAAGAGATTGCGGACAATAAGGCCAATCGTGCAGTGGCAAAAGACAAGCTCGCGGACCAGGTGGCAGAGTGGAAGGTGCGGGAGAAGGATCGAGTCAAAGAGAATATGAGGCGGAAGGAGTTGTATGACCAGGCAATGGTCAAGTGGAGAGCACAGAGGGCGGATGCAAAGGCCAGGGGTCAGAAGCTCAAGGACTGGGAATGTGAGAATCCTGCGCCAAAACAAAAATCGGTGGCCTTCAGAGACATTCCAAAGATTGCCAAGCCAAAACTAGCCCGCCCTGTAGTCGAGGGGAATGGCGATGGTGAGGAATTTGACCTGGATGGGGTGGTAGATAGTGACGATGAGTCTGATGACAACGAGCTGTGACTGTGTGACACCTTGCCACATGTCTGTCACATGATGTCACGGTGATGTCACAGTGTTCAACTGACTAGTTTGTGACAAAAATCTGACTTGTTGACGCGCTTATTGTTTTGTCAAAGCTACATCAATATTCGATTTGTATCAGAGCATGCATAGTATAGAGGAGGCCCTACGCTATGTGTACATGTCTTTTTTATAGTCTAGGCTTTAGTTGAGCCTGAGAAAATTCACCTCGAGTAAGAAAGTGTTCAAAGGACCGGTGATCCCCTGTACGATCGAGCTCTGTGCAGCCAACGTGCAGCGTCTTACTCGGGGTCAGAACGAGAAGTACTGATTCTGCGACACAGATCTGAAAGCCTTCCTAATGGGACATCGGACCGCTTCTGCACATCTCAAGCAACGGGTAGATTGTCAAGTGTGGCGTTGAGAAGCCCCTCTTAGTATGGTATGTAATAGCGGTGATGTGCGTGTTTTTGCAACGGCCCGACGAGGACTAATTTCAATTGTGGACGAACTTGGGTTGATATGTATATACTATGTAATTACAGCGAGGTGAGGTTGTGACCGTTAGCCAGGATTCAGAGAGTGTATCCTGGGTCCAAAAGCGAAGTCCGGATGGGCGAGATCATCGATAAAAGCATATGAATCCGAACGACCATTGACTGGGCATGGAATAACGTACCAGCAGAAAGAAATTGTTGCGGTTATGTCCATTAAGAGTGCGTATATCGAGTGTAATCCAGAGGGGATGTGGAGGTTATCCTAGCTGACTGCCTTGATCGCTTTATACGCTTCGTTGCCAAAACAGAGTGAGTTTAAGCATTACCAAGTGCAGTATCTACCTGGTAACACTTAAACTGAAGCTGTTGATCTGGAATGTCGGTTTGAGATGACCGTGGGATGGACGAAGCGAGAGGGCGTCCTATACGGTGTCGTGCTGAAAGGCGAAAAGGATGGGGCTGGGGGTTCCAGTCGGGCTGAAATGGCGATGGCTGGGAGCTGGCAATAGCGAAGAGAGGATCCAGCCGTGGGAGGGTCGATGGTCTGGAGAATGGCCTGGCAGTGAGACCATCTGTTGCGAGGCCTGTTTCATGAAGGCCAGGAAAGTGGCAGTGAGGTTCTGGAGATGGGCTTATTTGTAGTTTGAATGGGGTGGGTCTGGATCGGTCAGAACCAGAGTATCAGGCAGTGAATGTTAGAGGGAGGACTGGCCTGTGCACCTCTGGCAAACATGCAGTGATGGGGAGGGAGCTGTGATCATCGAGCGGGTGTTGGAATTCTACATTGCTTACTTGTTTACTTGTCTCTCCATTTCGTATCATATGCTATGTACGCAGCCATATGGCTATGTCTTTGGTCTTACTCATTCTTATCTCTTATGACTCTATGTGACTCATATCTAGTTGGACATTGCTATATGCTAACCCTGTCCAAACCGGTACATCCAATTCATCACCGAAGCCGAACTACGAACCATCAGGAGGACCCTAAACGTCGCCCACATCGAGTACCCCAACAAAAGAAACGAGAAACTCATCATCAACTACCTTTCCAACAAACCATCTGCATCAGCACCTACTATCCCTTCCAAACCTTCCGGCTCTGATCCCAAGAAGCCCAAATATCCAGACGCTGATCCATCAGGCAGCAAATCTGACAAGAAAGAACCAGCATCACCAAAGAAACCAAAGAGTGATCCCGACCCTCCGGAACCACCTCCACCTCCACCTACTCTGCCTCCAGCAAATATCAATCTGGATTCAGACAACGACATGGCATCCAAAGCATCCAAGGCTCTACAGCACATCGAGAAGCTCAAGCCTGACGGCTCCAACTGGGCTATCTGGTTCAGCCGCATTGAACGTGCTGCTGCCTCCATCAGCTACCAGAAATTCCTGACCACAGCACCTGGAACCGACGCCGATGACATAGCAAAGGACGCCGATCTCATCAATGCCATCACCACCATCATCTCTGATTCGATCTACCTTCGCTACATCAAGAAAACCATCACCCATGAGCTAATCACCACTCTCAAGAAGGATTTCAACATCTCCAATGCCATTGTCGAGGCCAAATCCATCGCCGATTTATTCACCACCAAGTGCGACAATGAATCCAAGGTTTCACACCATCTTGACTGTCTCACAAATCTTCAGGAGGCCATCGCCCGCACTGCCGAGGACATATCCGATCGCCAATTCATTGATGCTATCATCTCCACAATCCCCAAACGGTTATCCGAACTCGCCTCCAATCTCAAGCGCAGTTATGAACTGCACAACCAGCTCAACAACCTGTCAGGCTCCGCCAAGAAGGAACTCACAGTATCAGAGCTCATCAGCTACATCTGGAGCGAATCAGCTGGCAAGACCAAGTCTATGGAATCTGCCAACTACACATCCAACCATCGGAACAACAACAACCGCTCATCCAGCAATCGAGGCCAGGGTAATGGACGCAGCCGTGGCTGTGGCTGAGGAGGAAACAACAATTATCGCGGCAATAACAGCAACAACAACAATACGAATTCGTCATCTGGCAGTTCCAACAAGTCATCAGGCAAATGCCACAATTGTGGCGGCACCAGTCATTGGGCCAATAAGTGTCCTTCACCCAAGCAACGCTGTAATCAGGCCAATTCAGCCGACTCTACCTCCACCAACAATTCCTCATCAAGCTCGAGTTCATCGTCATCAAACACCAACAACAACAACAACAACAACAACAACAATAACTCAAAGCCAACCACTGGCAAGAAACTCGATTTGGCCAACTATGTTGAGGACCCAACCTGTTTTGAGACCATCTGGTGCTCTTTACCTGTCAACAATGATCTCATTGAAGATGCCTTGTGGGAACTCCATCAATCCTCATCTACCATCAACATTGACGATCTCGTCAACCAACCCATCGCAGAAATTCCTGTCCATCTGGACAAACTTGCATTCCATGCTAACGCCAACCATAGTTCTGATGAGAAGACTGAGATCTTTGATTCAGGCTGCACTCGCCATATGACCCCTCATCAAGATCTGCTCACCAACTACCGCCCTCTGGCCAACCAAATCATTTGAGCAGCAAATTCTCAAACCTTTCTGGCAAAAGGCATAGGTCAAATGACCATCAAGCTTCTGCTTGGTGACAGTCATCACACTGTTCAACTCAAGGGTTCTCTACTGCCCTGAGATTCACACCACCCTCCTATCCATCGGCCACATCAATGAAGCCAGTTTCACCTGTATGTTCAAAGGAGGCGAACTCCGTGTTTACAACCCATCTGGAAATCTTATTGGCATCATCCCCAAGTCACTGAATTGACTCTACCAAGTCTCCACCCAAAGCATCGAATCCGCTTACTCTGCAACTTCGAAGGAACCCCTAATTTCCCTCTACAAGGCGCGTTGCCGTCTCGGGCACATCAACTATGCCTACATCAAGCATCTGCTCAAGGATCCCGAAGTCCGTGGCTTCAGGCTCGACCCCGCTCGCATGGAGGAGGTTGAATGCGAGAGCTGCATCAAGGGAAAAGCTCGTCGCAAGGACATCCCCAAATCCCACACTTCTGCCCGCGCCACCAATTTTGGCGACTTAGTCCATATGGACGTCTGGGGACCTGCTCCACTCCGCACAATCAACCACGCGATCTACACGCTCAGCATCCTCGACGAACACAGCTATTGGATCGAGGAGCTTTTACTCAAGTCCAAGGATGAGGCATTACCACGTTACAAGACCTACACAACCATGCTCAAGGAGCAACACCAGGCCAAGATCAAGATCCTACATTCCGATCGCGGGGGAGAATTCTTATCAAAGGAATTTACTCGATATCTCGAATCTGAAGGCACCATCAGGAAGCTTACCATTCACGACACTCCAGAAGACAACAGCACTGTTGAACACTCACATGGCATGATATTCAATGGCATTTGCACCATCCTTTCCAGTTCTCAGCTACCCCACTGGTTATGGGGATATGCAATTGAATTCACCGTTTACATCTGGAATCGCACTCCAAAGAAAGCCATTGGTATGAAGACACCATACGAACTCCGCTTCGACAAGAAGCCCAACCTATCTTGACTCCGCCCCTTCGGTGCCATTTGTTTTGTTACTCGCATCCCTAACTCCAAGCTCGCCGAGAGAGCTGTGGAAGCATGCTGGATCAATCCTGATCCAGAATCCAAAGGTCATTGGATCTATTGGCCATCTCAACGCACTATCACTGTGGAACGTGATGTTGTCTTTTCCACTCGCGAAATTCCCCGAATTGAGGGGGAGTTATCTGATATTGATTGGGAACTCAAACCAGTCGATACAATTCCGGAAAATTCACCACAATCCGACATTCCAGCCCCTGCTCCTATCCCCATTGATGCATCTGAGGAACTCAACGAAATCCACAAGCCAGTTGATCCCAACATCCTTCACACCAAACACTCTGCTCGCCCATCACAAAAACTCCGCGACATTGCTGAAGGACTTGCTCACGCCAACCTTGTTGAAGAAGTCGCTTTATCAGCCACTCTATCCAACTCATCTGCCAAGGCCATCGCTTTCAATCCCTATACCGTCAAAGAAGCTCAACAACAATCTGATTGGCCAAAATGGGAAGCAGCCATGTATGACGAAATGAAACGACTCCAAGATTGTGACACATACACCATCGTCAATCCACCACCTGACGTCAACATCATTGCAAGCAAATGGGTATTCCACACTAAACGTGATGCATCAGCACATGTCACCGGCCATCGAGCTCGCCTAGTCGCCAAAGGTTTCACCCAAGTTGAAGGAGTTGATTACTACTCTGACGACACTTATGCTTCTGTTGCCTGACTTGCATCATCCCGTTCCCTCATCGCTCTTGCCAATTGCAATGCAATGGCTGGTCTATTCATCAGATGGACATCAAGTCAGCCTACCTGTACGGCAAACTCGACAAGAACGAATGCATCTATCTTTGACCACCTGAACACGTCAAGATACCAGGTCTTAAACCTGGGCAAGTTCTCAAGTTAAACGCTGCTCTCTATGGTCTTAAGCAAGCAGGTTGCCATTGGTACACCACACTCCAGTCCATCCTTGAAGATAAACTCAACTTCACCCGATCTGAACATGACAACACCGTCTTCTACCGTCACTTCAGTGACAAATCTGTCCAGATCATATTCACCCACGTCAATGACACCACTCTCATCACCCCTAACAATGCTGCCATGCACATCCTCAAAGGACTTGTCAAGAAGCACCTTGATGTCACCGATGGTGGGGAACTTCACTGGCTACTTGGCATTGAAGTCATCTGTGATTGCACTGCCTGGACCCTTTCACTTTCCCAGAAGGCCTGCATTGATTCCATCATTCAACGTTACCTGGTCTTCGACAATTCCCAGCGCAGCAAGTCATCCATCCCCTTTGATCCAGCTATCGTCTTTACCAAAGAAGATGAACCCCAAACACCCGAGGACATTTCCCTCATGTGCAAACTTCCATATTGTGAAGCTCTGGGAGCTCTCATGTACTGCGCTGTCACAACTTGACCTGATATTTCCTACTCCGTCTCACAGCTATCACGCTACTCTGCCAATCCTGGCCACAAGCACTGGCATGCTTTATGCAAGGTTTATGCCTATCTCAACCAAACCCATGATTACCAACTCACTTACGGACATGACACCCCTTCCATTCATGGATTCTCCAACGCCAACAGCATGTCATCCCCTGATCACCATGCTACAGTGGCGTGCAAAGGTAATGCACGTGACTTGTCGTGTACAGTGTTGTCCCTTCATCAGCATATATCTCAGCTTAAACGGCATGTATTGACACAAGACTTTACATACATAATGCGGTGTATACATTACTTCAATCATATAAGAATGAGAGAAAACAGGGGATACAGTGTGGAGAAATTTCAGTATGGACCAATGTATCAAAATGCGCGAAATTGATCTGAAGTTCATCAGCGCAGCATTCAGTAATCAGTATAGCTAGAGACAGAAAACACTCACAGTTGCTTAGTACTTGGTATAAGCTCCCTTTGCCTCAAAAAGAGCATCAATTCTCCAAGGGATTGAGTCATATAAGTGCCGGATATAAGCAATATCCAGCCCTGCCCACTCTTCCTGCAATGCCACCCAAAGTTCCTCGATATTTCGTGGCTGGACTTCTCAGTGGCGGATTTGTCAATCAACTTCGTCCCATGCATGCTCTATGATGTTCTGATCTGGTGACAAGGGTGCCCAAGGGAGTATGTCGATGTTTTGATCATGGAACCATTTGGTGGCAAGCTTGGATGTGTGTTTTGGATCGTGATCTTGCTGAAAAATCATGGTATGTGGCTGTACTTTTCGGTCCCTAAGGGAACATAAGAATGACTCCTCCAGAATAGACACGTACTGGACAGCATTCATGCGTCCAATAACACGGTGAAGCCAGCCAGGCCCATTGTATGACAAACATCCCCAAACTTGGATGCTGCCACCGCCATGCTTCACCGTCTTTGAGACATTCTGTGGGAGAAACTCCTCCCCAGGCCTCCTGCGGCAGTATGTCTTCCCATCCGAACCGAAAAGATTAAATTTGGACTCATCTGTATACCAGACTTTACGCCAAAAAATATTCTTCTTCTCGCAGAATGTAGATGCCCATGAAAGGCGCCTGGAAATGTGTATTGGAGAGAGCCAAGGCTTCTTCCGGCACACCCTGCCATGCAGACCCTTCCATATAAACATCCTACAGACTGTGGTAGCATGCCGCTCAGGGAATAGCTTGCGTTGGACTTGAGTTGCATTACGGCATGTGTTTGAGGCTATCAGCCTGCATGCACGGCGCTCTGCATGGGGAGTTATTGCCCTTGGCCTACCCAGAACTTTGGCCCTTGCATAGAAGTTGGGCTCTGGGCCTTGCTTTTCCAAGCTGCTGAAAGTCCGGGATGCAGCAGATCGCGAGACCCCAAGAGTATTCCCAATTTCTTCAAAGGTTTTCCCATCAGATCTGCGCATGTGCCATATTCTGGCTTTCTTGGTTGGTGTACATACAACCATTGGTAGAAGTCATAGAGTGTGTGTTGAGAGTTATGTGCCCAAGTTTGAGAGTATATGAGTTGAATGAATTAAAGATATGGTGGTATTTGTACTATGGTGTGGATTGCACATCAACCACCATACACATTTCTCACAGGCACATAATGATGGCGTCATAGTGCCGTTCCCAAGCGACCATGATGCTCAAATCTTGGGCTATGGACTTGCTAATGTCTGTAGTCTATACACATTATTTCTTGTATTTTCCTGTACAATGAGTGGCTTGTGATGGCAAGATGAATATGACGTTGAATTGCGGCAGCGCATTCGTGAGAACTTTCTGATGCATGCATTACTTTTGCATGCCACTGTATTTCCGGTTACATCTTTATGATAGACAGTGGCGCTGTTTCCTGGTCTTCCAAGCAACAGGAACTTGTTACCCTCTCCACTACTGAGGCCAAATACCTTGCCCTCACCCATGCCACTAAGGAAGCCATCTGGTTACAAAACCTGCTCTCCGAAGTTTTCACTGACATCAATGTCCATCCCTTTCCACTTCATTCCGATAACATGTCTGCCATCGCTCTTGCTTGTGACAACCACTATCATTCACACACCAAGCACATTGACATCCGATTTCACTTCATCCGCTATTCCATTGAAGACAGAACGATCAAGCTCATATTTTGTCCGACTGCATCTATGACTGCCAACATCTTTACGAAGGCTCTTCCTTCTGTCAAAGCCAAACACTTCGCTATGTCCATGGGACTCCACTTGGTTTGAGGGGGAGTGTTGGAATTCTACATTGCTTACTTGTTTACTTGTCTCTCCATTTCATATCATATGCTATGTATGCAGCCATATGGCTATGTCTTTGGTCTTACTCATTCTTATCTCTTATGACTCTATGTGACTCATATCTAGTTGGACATTGCTATATGCTTACTGATACTCTTATCTACATGTGATACGACTGCACATGAACACTTTACATAACCTCTTCTACACAGTATAAATACTGGTATCCCTATTCTGTATTCTATAGAGCTATCCAATTGTCTTTACTGCCTCTGCAGTCCATTCCTCTATCTCTATAGCTAGATGTTATCGTTTGCACTCTCCAGTATCATCAGGTACTGTTACTGTTGCACCCATACACTTATTCTCATAGCGGATACAGGCATATAGGGGTTATATGAGGACGCTGGCCATGCATTGCTCAAAGCAGCAAAAATCGGACAAAATGATGGCATCATCACCTCACCAGCGGGATGACACGCTTTTTTGTTCCTTGTCTTCGTCCCAAGACGACCAGGTGCAGACGAGCTCTTGTTCTGGTCAGTAAAATAGCTTTGCCACTTATAACCAATCTAATGGCTTTACAGACTGCAGGATTCTGCTTGACCGCATGTTCACATTCAGCCTGCGCAAGAAATCTGCGTTGGCTGCATGTACAGTGTCCCTGGAGAGTGTCAGCATCAGCACAGGGCCCAACGCAAACGAGGGCTCGGCTCTGGAAGTTGTCGTCTCCTCCCAATGTCACTCACTCACTATCCTGCCAACTGTCATGCAACCCCCGTAGCCTACCAAACCAAATAGCATGAAATCACGCCATGCGCTGCTGAAATGCTTGCCCCCGATGCCCTCGTTTGCCAGCTCCAAGTATAATCTCAAGCACAAGGCCCTGGAGCGAGGGAAGATCGGCGGAACGAGTCTGAAAACCAAGACACGCAGCAGAACCATGTCATCAGCAGCAACAGCATCAACAGAGCAGCCACGATCACCACTGCCAATGATAGTGATTACGATAACAAACACCCCGAAGCGGAGGAGGAACAGCAACCACACCAGCGAGTCTAGAACAGTCCCTTTGTCAGCCTCGCCCCAACAGCACTCAATGCCAACACTGCTCTGCACAACAATGCTAGCAATAATGCTGGATCGGAACAAGACTTCCCGCCTCCTACGCGTGTATGGCGATCAACCAATCCAGGGCCAACCAGCGCCTCCCCAGAGGCCATCCCTTTCTTCAGCACGATGTTGCGGCAACCACAGAGGATGTGCCCACGATTGATGATCACAGATGCCCCGCTAATCAAACAAGCTTTTGCCCACCCCTCGCACTAGCAGGTTCCAGCACCCTCACCATCAGCATCCACAAAACCCACTACATGGACACAAAGCTGCTCTGTCCCTACCTCATACGAGCCTCTCCCATTACATCTCCAATCCCAGGCCATGATGCATGATGTACCGCACCCTCTTGCTGTTTACCATGTTCCACGCCACCGCCGCTCCTACTCCCCATCCTCCGATGTTAAAACAACACAGCAATCGCCTCCTCTTTCAGCTTTAGTTTCCGTTAGTGATCAGGGGACCGAGACGGAGGTCTTGCTGGTCCTGCTGACGTGAACCCAGGATCGTCATAGACGGCAATTAGGAGAGCGATGCCGCTACAGAGGACCAATTTGAAGCTTCTGTGGTACGTCTTGCTCGCTAGTTCCCTTGCTTCCTTCTGACATTGCTCTAGACGACGATATGGATATTTCAGTGGGTTTGTCGAATAATAGCGACGATATGGACGACAACAACAAGCAGGACACCCAGCTGCGGGTGTCAACCTCCTGCCAACAGCACCGCTGGTCTGCGCGAGGCAGGGTCGTCGTATACAAAGATGCAGACAACAACACAGATGGCGAGGAGGATGTGGATGTGGACGTGGACGCTGATGGAGATGCAGGCGTCAACGTAGATGGCGAACCCGGGATTGCCACAGGCCGCAATGACGAGGACAAGGATAGCAATGCTGCTATGGAAGACCAAATCAAAGCTTGGCGGTATGTCTTGCTCTCCAGTTCCCTTTGCTTCCTTCTGACTCTCCTCTCTAGGGTCATGGATACCACAGCGCTCCCAGAGGGCTTTGATCCCTCAAGAAGGACAACCAGACTGCACCCACGCTCAGGATCAAGCTTAAAATGGGAAAAAACATTGTTTTGAGCTCGAGTAACAGCACGGCTGGTGGACCCGCTACCCCCAGTGAACTAGATGAGGATGTTGCCCCCCAAAGGGCAAGTGCAAGAGGCAACGCCAAAGGAAACAGAAAAGCACAGGCATCACCACGTAGTGAGTTTCTAATTCCCCCTCTCCGCGCTCTCCATCACCAACTCTGACATCTCATTTACCTTTTCCCAGAATGACCAGCTGCCCCTTGAGTCGTCAAGCCATCAGCTCGCAACATCAGAACACTAGCATTAAGGGAGCAAGTCGAATCCAAAGAATCGGTCTCAAATCCCAGTGACAGCGACCCCTCTGCCGCCTCGTCTGAAGACGGGCTCACGTCCACCACTGGCTCTGCCTTGGGCACAACCAGTGGGAGCGCACGCCCCATGACCACCCAGCAGGCTGTCCTCGCCAGCATGGTCGATTCTTCGCACGTCACGCTCAAAGAATCCAGTCGGCCAAAGAAGCAGCCCCTTTCTGAGATGGAATTTGCATTGCCTGGGTGGGAGGTCCCGGAGGAGTACCCCAGTGCGGCAGCGATTGAGCGGGAACTGGATCCAAATGTGCGCGTGCAGATGGGTTTGTGGGTGCGGAGGCGCCAGCTTGAGCTGGGGGCGGGTGTGCCGATGGATGTGGAGGGTGGTGGGGGTGTGCCGGGTTGAGGACCGGGGGTGTGGGGGGAAGAGAAAGTACCGGTGTGCGAAGGATTGGACGGTGGGGGCCTGTGGGATGGTCCATTTGAAGGTGTTAGAGATGGGGTGGGTGGGGAGTTAGGTGTGGAGGTGGAGATTGTGTGCAAGGGAGGTGGTTACCATTCTTGTTTAGTTCAGCGTGTTGGATAGTTTAATACTGTACCTTTTATCTTGTACTATCTCCTATGTTGCTCCATCCTCCTGCGTTCGTGAGAGAGAGAGGGTGCTATCTTGGCCGAAAGGTACACAATGGATATTTGCATGCTATTTGTAATTCCTTTGTTAGAAACTAGAATAATTCTGTTTGTGAGGTGAAACTGAGGCTGGGCCCTGTGGAAAGAACACCACAGCAACCTTGCACTGTGTTAGGATGCACTGATGATTGACAGCAACATAAATGTATATAAAGACCAGCTACCATTGACTGCAAAAGTTGAATGCATTTAACTAATGTCTGCTGGCTATGGAATGTAAGGTTCTGGGTCCAAGCTCCCTCAGAGGAACAGCTGAGTGCAATTAAAGTTAACAGACCCACAAACAGGGACTTGAGGTTGAGCTCCAGGTTTCTTTGAAGAACAAGAGGTATCCAACAATTTGAACTGATGCAAGGTCTGTCTACACCATTGGGTAGCACTCTAGGGTTCAGGTTCTGTTGATGCAATTTTTATAGGGCCTATGTTTTTCATCCAGACTCCAACAAGACTCCAGAACATGTCTTGATGTGTGATGCAATGGTGATGTGCTTAGAACTCAACTTGTAAGCACTTTTTAAGCAAGAATCAGGGGGCAGGTCTGAATATGGGCTGTTGTGGGGGAACAGCCCTGTACCCAGTAGCAGTAGGAACATGAGTAGTCCCAGTGACACACAATTGGCCTGCAATGAGATAATACAACCCCCAGACAAAAGTATCCAGACAACATCATCAGTGATTGTATCATCTTGTGCAACCCAGTTGTGGTGGATCTGCTCTTATCAAAGTGAAGGAGGGAAACATAGTGATATATACTTGTACTATCACACATTAGCTATTGGATTCCCAATTTTTATTCATATCAATCCAAGCCTCTATAGTCAATGAGCCTGTCAAAAGGTGAGAGCTCCCAGCAATGATGATCAAAGTTACATGACATCCAGATACTTTTGTCCAGGGGCTGTATATCACAGTTCAGTCAAGCAACTGCAGTTTGATAATCAAAATCTCAAATTCAATGGGGACCAGACCTGAAAGCCAGACAAGATGAGGCTGTACTGTTGGTGCAAAGGAAGAGTCCAGAAAGTTGTGGTGCTGAAGGGCGAAAATGGTTAGTCTATTGGGTTTGGGCTCATTATGTTTACAGCTACATGCTTTCCCCCTTGAGGAATGAAACACACTGGTAAAAGCTGGGCTTTCTGTGTAGCATTGAGTCAAATTTTGTGCACATCAACTGTAGTTGGTCACTGGTGGCATTTTCAAAGCCTGTTGTTGTTCTCAGGTGAAGGTAGGAGATACATATCTGCAACAAGTAATGAAAGGATCATCATGTTGGTGCATAGCAAGTGGGAGACCTAGGGGCAATGAAGAAGGATATTATTGAATCCTTTCTTGGTTGGCAGTCCTTTGAAGTAATAAAGGTGGTTGTATTCCAATAGATATTAGAGGACCTCTATCTTATTTTACCATAACTTTACAATTGATGCATGGATATACACTAACAAGGCAAAAGTTTTGTCCCACCCACTTCTCAACAACTGCTCTATCAATTTATTATCTGTAAATTGGTAAAATTATATCTCTTTGAATGCATGTTGGACTGTGAATTTGGAGAGAATTCATTGAACATGTGGCTGGAAATCTGAGCATAAAGGCTGGCTTCAGAAATCAACTTCATGGGTGATTTTTTGGATGCTCTGAAAAAAATATTACCATGTAGCCTACATATTTCTAAGCGTTTCAAACTTTGAATCATAGTATTCCATGCAGTACTTCTGGAGGTCTAAAAACCCCCAACTTGTGAGACCTATATCTCCAGAAGTACTGCATGGAATACTATGATTCAAAGTTTGAAACGCTTAGAAATATGTAGGCTACATGGTAATATTTTTTTCAGAGCATCCAAAAAATCACCCATGAAGTTGATTTCTGAAGCCAGCCTTTATGCTCAGATTTCCAGCCACATGTTCAATGAATTCTCTCCAAATTCACAGTCCAACATGCATTCAAAGAGATATAATTTTACCAATTTACAGATAATAAATTGATAGAGCAGTTGTTGAGAAGTGGGTGGGACAAAACTTTTGCCTTGTTAGTGTAATTTACAAATGTTGGCTATAAGTGTAGCCTGTAGGTTGCAAGTCCTGCTTACTACTTAATTGTTGGAAAAGTCCTGTTGGTGTTCAAGTTTGTTTGAGCAGCACCTGTATGCCACTCACCACTTAAGTGGAAATAAGCAAAACCCAGAATTCATTCCAACTCCAATCCAACTGTTCAAGCCTCCTCATTTGGACACCAACAATTCAACATAATAACTGCTGCCACATTTTCTTTACTCAGACCATTGCTCTCTGTACTGCCTGATAAACGACTTTATGAATACCCAAACTACTGCAAATGTCAGGAAGAACCCTGTGCCCATGAAACTGCTTTGTTGCCCAAGCTGCAGTTGGGCCATCAAGACCTCTTCAATAAGCATCCACAAATTGGTCAGCATGGATTGAAAATCTGTGAGATGATGTTAATTAGTGAGTTATTAATTAAAAAAGACACTCACCATTGTATGCAGCCAAGTGGAACATTATTTAATGACTCCAGTGAGTTTTTTTCAAGTGTGTCTTCATGGCTTGATTCTGGACAAAGTCTATACAGCCTCTTTGCATAACTCCACAGCTGCTCAATAGGATTGAGCTTGCAGTGAAACTTGGGAAGAAAAAGTACAGGAAGCCTGCAAGAATCACATGCTGTTTCAAGTTTTGATTTCATATTGGTAAAGTGTAGCTGATTAAACAAAATTCACCAGCAACAGTATTGGGCACCTATTGAGATGTCAACACAATTAAATTCAGGACACTCAGCTCAGAGTTTGGGTGCATCTGCAAAGCCCCTTTCCTCTAGAATTGTTGCCATGCCCTTGAAGTCACCATTGTCATGGTAGAAATCTTGTGGTTCACCATTAGAAAATATTCCATTAGCCTTTGTAATTTTCTTTGTTGCCTTGACTTGTACTCCAGCTGAGTTGACCTTGACTTTTGGGTTGCCATTCTCATCTGTGTTGGTAACCACAACACCCCACTTTGCATTTCGATTTTTTGGCATTTTTCTGGTGGAAATTGCATTGTCAGGGTGCTTCCAATGAGTTGTAGCACTGTCATAAACAAGGACATGCTTAAAATCAGGATAGGATTCATTGAGAATGTCAATGGCCTAGTTGGCTTGAGCAATGATGTCATCATTTGTAAAATATCTGTCTTGGTTTTTCCTTGGGTTTTATGAGTCATCAAGCTGTTTTGTGACTGTCAAGCAAGGTAAGAAAACCAAAATCTGCAATTATTAATGATGTACCTTCGCCTTTTTGTTGAGGTTTTGCTGATGAGTCTTTGTGCACCCAGTAGATTATCCATTGGTCATGCATGTATAAAATAGTTTCATCATGAAACCATATGATTACATACTTGCCTTGTGGATGCAGCCCAAACTCCAACTCATTGTCCTTTGTCCATTTCCATGCCTGTGCTTGGTATTCCTTTAAGCAAGGTAGGTAATTGTGATCACAGTAGATGATCACATCAATGTGTTCATGTTCATTGATAAATTGACCCTTTGGCATGCATTTCCATCTGTAGCCCAGGATGCTGAGATAACGTTGAGCTGTGCAATCACTAATGTCCCATGTGATGTGATGTTTTTCTTTGACCTCTGCACTTCAAAGACATTGCATGAGGTGAGTGCCTGTAATTTCCTTCGCAAGCTGCTGGAGATAGATATTTATGTCTAAAAGAAGGTCTTCATCAACCAGCAGGGTTTCATTCAAATTGCTGTATGGATTTACCAGGAGGATTTTGTGGTCCTCAATAAATGCTAAGGCAAAGCTTAGCTAATTGCCAAGCACAATATTGACCTCTTGCAAGTGAGACTGCAGCTTGAAGTCCAGAAGGTCCCCATTTTCTGTAAGTTGCTGAATGGCTGTCAGTATAGAAGGCAAGCATAACTCACATTCCCTCAAGCTGAGGCTGCAGAAATGGGTCATATTCTTTGTGCTTGTATTTTCTGCTTGCATATTGTGTTCCCTTCATCTGATTAATTAGATCCTGCATTGCACTTTGAGCTGCCATCAAGGATGGTGCTTCTTGTGTCTTTCCATCATGGGTCTCAGCATTTTGCTTGTCTCCAGACTGAACCAATGCCTGTTCAATGTTGCCCTATGCCAACTTGTCAATATTGCTTGCATTGATGTGATTGTTGCTGAGATCTTTGGCATGATTGTTGTTGTTGAGACAATTGGCTGATAATGTGCATTGGGATACTGGGATGCCAAGAAAATCCAGCTGTTCCTGTGTTGGCTCCCCAAGAACAATAGGATCACCCAGTAATACAGGCTATGTTGGCTTGGCAGGGATAGGTGTGCAATTGAATTTGCTGACTCCAGGGATTTTTTGTTGTTCCAAAAGGTTGGTAAGGGACTTAAAAGGGCTCTTCAGCCTCTGAATGCATTTCTTCAACTGTTTAAAGGTTAGTTGTGCACATAAACAGCAAAATAATGCCTACTGAGGCTTTTGGTTGCTTGTTTCCTTATTTGGGTCATATTTTGGATGCTTTGCAGGGCTTGGGGCCTCATTTTCTGAGGTCTTGTGCCCTGAGAGGTTGCTGAGATGCAACTTGAGCCATTTACTGGTTCTCCCCATGTGCCCTAGGGATTGAGTAGAGCACACACCACATCATAGAGCCAAAAAAGGTGCACTAGACAGCACTCAAACTATATACAATTTGATATTTCTCCATTATATGGTGGGATGCAGGCATCAAACAAGGTCCATTGAGTTTACAGCTACATTTGCTAGCCACCTATGGCACCTGATCTGTGTAAACAGCATGTTGTCACTGGCAATGAGCATTCTCAGTGCCAATCAGGGGCACTTTGACCATATTGGGATCTGTCACACTCATCATGTGACATTGGCAGGTCACGAATTTCGTCTACCTTAAAAGGAGAAAACACAGAAGAACTTCAAGAGATTTGGTTCAACAACACAATGGCTGAAGAAAAGCCAAGTCTCAAAGAAAACCTCAACCAAATCATACCAAAAACATTTCATGAATTTCTTGAAATATTCTCAGAAAATACATCCAACAGATTTCCAGAAAAGAAAGAATGGGACCATGTGATCAACTTCAAGGAAGGATTCAAACCAAGATTGTTTCCAATCTACAACCTCACACTAGCAGAAAAAGGAGAACTCACCAAGTTTATTGAGGAAAACCTGAAAAAAGGATATATCAGAGATTCAAAATCTCTGATGGCATCTCCAATGTTCTTCGTACCAAAGAAAGACAGAAAGAAAAGACCCTGCCAAGGCTACTGTTATCTAAATACTGGCACAGTCAAGAATGTGTTATGATGCAAGGCGAGTAGTATGCCATAGTTGTTTGGTAGTCTTGAGATAAGCAAGAGGAGTCACAACGAGCCAACATTGAGATGGATCGAGCATTCAAGTTGAGATCAAGTAAGATGAGGAATGGATACTGGTGGATACAAGTGAAACAAGATCAAAGCTACTGTACAACTACCTCACAAGGTAAGTTTAAATATGATTCTATTATCTTTTATTGATATAATCAATAAGGTCTGTCTGTTATCATACTATAAATAATGTTCTTATCTATCCTCATGTTTGTTATCAAGAAAAACTATATCTGATAAGACCTTCTGACCTCAACTTGTGTTCCTTTTTTGTTATCAGCCAATCAAGGTCTTCTTCAAAGACACCCATAGATGTAACATTACCCCCACATATCTCTGAAATTCTCCTGAATTTAGTAACAGCCATAGATGTTGCGTCTGTCACTGTCATAGTTGTAGACATTGGTGATGCGATGCTAACGGCTGAGCAGCATAAACACACCAAAACAACAAAAACCCAACCAAATCACCTAGTGTTGAAGACAAACAGTATAGTTAAGTTCATTGTAGGTTTAGACGAATGATATGTATATTCTAGTGCTTGTAGTTGGCTCCTGCAGGTTGTTTTGGGGGTTGCTGAGTGGAACTAAATGTTTGATGAGGTAACTAGCACTTAGTGAAGCGTATAACTTGTTACAGATGGTTTTTAGGTTTGTATAATGGTTTTATGGGTTTTTATATGGGTAACATGGTTTTATCAAGGCCTGGAAGGGCAAAGACCGACAGTAGCCTTTAGCTAAAGTACAGTCACTAGCACTCTTTGTGTAATAACACTAAAGCCTGCTTAAACACAACTTAAACACTTGACGATCTTTAAAACACTCAATCAGACACAAAAAGGGGTCTTAAACTCTCAATGGTCACAATAATCACAATAAATCATGATTGTATTGGTTTTAAACTCTTGACACTATGTTTTCATTCTTAGAGACTATCTAAGGTCAGTGGAGACTCAAGTAAAGCCGTCAGCAGTTAACTCAAGGTCACAGCAGTGAAAGTCTAAACAAGATGAAAGAGGAAAGAGATCAGGAAACATATCATGCATTGCTAACAGAAGCTGAGTGTTACAAGATACAATTGGACTATTTTCAGAGATTGGGACTGTTTGATTACGAGTCGATAGATACCCCTGATGGTCAAACCAGATCTTGGGGGTATTTTTAGGAAAGATAACAAACACGAGGATATGATGTAGTATTTTCTTATTTATAGTAAAGATAACAGATGGAACTTATCAATAACATTGATAAGTGATAAGGATTGTATATTTAAACTTACCTAGATAGGTAGTTGTACTTTAGTTTTGATCTCATTTCACATTTGCCACTTGATAGTTTACAAATAAGACTTTTGTTAGTCTTCTTGTCGATGGATCATCTTACTCAAACACTCAGAAACTCCATTGTCTTGATGTTAGTTTGTCTCGACATCCTTAAGACACTCGCACACCTTGACGACCTATCATCTTGACTCTATTGAGAACCTTCCTTGCTCGACTAGGACATACTATTCGTCCTGCATCATAACAGAAGATCAAAACTACTCAAAAACAACCTTGTTGATTGGGACAAGGACCTATTGCCAAAGTGGCCAACTACAAACAAACCAGAAACATTGGACCAACCAGAAGATCGGCAGAACCACCAACTGTATCTGCACCATACTGGAAAGACACAGATCGATCAACAATTAAAAGATTGATTTCTGACAAAGGAAAACAACGATGGGAATTTGACCCAACATACAAACAAGACAAAACCGAAAAAATGCCAACAGGGTTAACACTGCCAGAACAAGAGCAATTTCAATTAAACATTGAACTGTCAAAAACAATCCTCAAACAATACGAAGAGACTGTACAACAGCAACGAGTGCAAGAAATTGCTCAACAGAACTACAAGGAAGAACAGAAGTACATGAACTATCAACCAGAAACTATGGCGGAAGAAGGAACATTAGTGCAAAAGACCACCATCAAGAAAGACAAGGATGAAGAGATTAAAGGCATGTGAAAACCCTCTGAATTTGACAGCAATCGAAACAAGTATGAGGGATGGAAAGAAGAAATCATCCTTTACATATTGGCCAACCCAGAATGGAGCGATAACAAGAAAATCCTCTTCACCCTATCTTATCTGGTAGGAGGAACCGCTGCCAACTGGAAGCAAATATTCATCAACAAAGCCCAACAAGGAGACCAAATTCAACTGGGAACTTGGTTGGATTTCAAGAAGAAACTCAACAACTCGTTCTTTGAAAAAGAATGAGCTGACGTTGCCTTCCAACAACTCAAGAATCTCAAAAAGAAATGGCAAGACTCTGGAGAAGAATTTGTCAATACATTTAAAAACAAACTGGCAGAAACCAAATACCAATTTGATTTAACCAACCATGCCAATCCTGCTAACAAAATCATCACAGATATTTTCAGAAGCACTCTCAATGACATTACCCTCAAGAAGATATGGAATCGCACCACCAAACCCAATCATCTCAAGGCTTGGTACAATTCCGTTATCAAAGTATCCAATGATCAAAGAATGCTTCAACTTATGAAGAAAGGAATTCAATCCTTTTCAAGAACAACTGCTAAACCCAACAAAGATTACAGAGTCCCAATGGACATCAACTCCTTTAACACAAAGAAACCCTTTGTCTGTCTCCTCAAAATGACAGACGCAATCCGAGAAGAATGTATCTGAAAAGGGATATCCTTCTTTTGCCACAAGGCAGGACACACCTTGAACGCATGCCCTTCCAAACCAAAAGACAGGAACAACCCCAAAACGTGTGGAAACCCTGAAACAAACCTGGTTCCTCTTCTGGAACCAACAAGATGAAGAAGAAATATACCAGAACAGCTGCTTTCAAATCTGTTCAACAGATTTTGAGCAACATGGAACCCAAAGAACGCGAGAAGTTTGAAGAAGAACTCAAGAAGAACAAGGGTTTTGCCTGAGGAGGTCTATACCAACTGTAGCACCTCCCAAGATACAGTCATCAACCATCAAATAGAACAACAAAACAGTGATCTCATGTTCCTGAGTGCATTCTGAAAGCTATGGACACATAAATTTGCACAAGGGCTTAAATACATATTCTCTGAGTGTATGCCAATTTTGGGGCCATTTCAACATGTAGAGGCTGCAGAAACCTGAATATGCTGATGTTCTGTCAGGTGATCAAAGCATGATTTCATAATCAGCAAATTGATGCCTTATTGAAAATTATCTCTTGCTGAAAATACTGTGTAGAATCATACATGAATTGGCATGCCAGCTTAATATAGGGCCTTCATGATTTTAAAATTTGTTTGAAGGGAAACGAAGCAGAATTCCCTGAGGTATTTGTCCAACAAAAGTGTACTGTTATGTGATTGCGTTCTATTTGATGGTTGATAACTGTAGTACAATCTGTTCTTTATGTCGACCCATCCAATATGACTTTGATCTTTCCCACCACATTGTCGTTTGCCAGAAAGAACAGATCTAAAAACGTTGGAATACACACACTCATTGACCGCGGAGCAGACGACCAATTCATTGATCAGAACTATGCATGAAAAATGAAGATTCCCCTCACTTGACTCTCTACTCCAATCCCAGCACAAAATGTCAATAGTACCCTAAACAAGAACAGCATTATTCGATTTTACACAGATGCTCACATCACAATACACAGACGACGATTCAAGGAACGATTCTATGTCACTGGTCTTGGACAAGAAAATATCATCCTGGGAGCGCCATGGCTCCGAAAAGTGAATCCTTCAATTGATTGGAAAAATGGAACACTTTCTTGGCAAACAAAAGAACCTTCAAAGATTACGCAAGCTCTTCTTAAGTACCTTTGAACCAAAAAGACAAAGAAACAGGCAGACCCTACATAGGAAGATATTGATATGGCCCTACTGCGCAATTTCCAAGGAAAAGAAAGTCCACATCTTCGAACAATTTGGATTCGGGCCAAATCAACCCTCACACAGGAACTAGCAGTTGCTGAAGACACTTCAACCCTTACATTGGAACAATGAATACCAGAGGAATATCATGACTATATGGACATCTTTGATAAGATTTCCCAACTCAAAACTGCCCCGAAAGCTGTGAAACAAGTACAATCCTTTTTAGGATTTGGACACCCTGACTGAAGAATCATTTGTGGATATTCAGAATTGGCTAAATTGATGAATGAACTCCAGAAAGGAGTATCGTTTGAATGGACACCACAACAACAAACAGCATTTAACACTTTGAAGAATTGATTTACAGAACAACCTGTTCTAATCATGCCCGACTTGGAAAAACCCTTCCAAGTCAAATGTGATGCCTCAAAATACGCTACTGGCACCGTTCTCACCCAATGTGATGCCAATGGAGCCTGTCATCTGATCTCTTTCATATTGAAAACCTTGACACCAACTGAACACAATGATAAGATTTACGACTGAGAGCTCCTGGCTCTTATACGAGCCTTCACCAAATGGCAACACTACTTGATGGGAGCCCAACACCCAATCAAAGTCCTATCCGATCACAAAAATGTTTCTTATTTCCAAGAGACACAAAAATTGAACAGACAACAAGCAAGATGGTACACGTTCCTTATCAAATTTAACTATCAATTCAACTACACACATGGAAGCAAGATGGTACAATCAGATGCACTCTCCCAGCAACCAGATCACCTTCCTGAACATGGTGATCACGATAATGAAGACATGATACTCCTTTCGGAAGAACAATTCCCGAAAGAAGTCAAGCTGAACTTGATGAACATTGACTTACTAACACAAGTCTTGGACCAACTGGAAGAAAACTTTGATATTGGAATGATTGACAAGATACAAGATCTCTTGAAAACAAAAAACATTCCTACTGAATTACGAAAAGATTTGGCAGATTGGCACACCGAGTCAAAAAACAGCAAGACAGCACTGTTCTTCCATGGGAAAATGTACATACCCCAAAATCAAGAACTTCGACAACAAATCATACACGATCATCACGATCCAATTCTTGCTGGACACCCAGGAGAACTTGAAACCTTCTACAAGGTCAGCCAAAATTACTGGTTTCCCAGCATCAGAGGTGCAGTACAAGACTATGTCAGAGGATGCACCACTTGCCAACAGTTCAAGATCAACCATTGACCACTAAAACCAACACTCATCCCGAACAAATCAATGGGATCACACTGACCATTTGCATTTGTCACCATGGACCTCATGTCAGGACTCCCTCCTGTTGAAGAAAATGGTACAATTTCTGATTCAATTTTGATCCAGGTGGATCAAGGCCTTACGAAGAGGGTAATTTTCACTCCATGTAACAAGGAAGTCAATGCTGAAACCACAGCAAAAATGATCATTGACTCAACCTTCAAAAGGTTTGGTATTCCCAAAAGGATCATATC